>PVJC01011709.1:0-41075 GCA_004026665.1 Murina feae
GGGTATGGGAAGAGACTGGACAAAAATCTTATACCTATGGATGAAGACAGTGGCGAGGGTAAGGGCATGGGGTGGAGGAACCAGGTGGAGGGGAGCTATAGGGGTCTTAAAAAAGAAACATCTGTAATAATCTGAACAATAAAGATTTATTTTTTAAAAAGCTGTATAGACAGAGGGAACAGTAAGTGCAAAGGCCCTGAGGTGGACACATGCCTGGAAAGCTGAAGAAATAGCAAGAAGGACAGAATGACTGGGGTGCATTGAGCAAGAGGAAATATAATAAGAGAGGAAGTCAGAGAGAGAGAGAACAAGGTCAGATTATGCAGGGTTTTGTAAGACTTAGACTTTTTTTCTGAGTAAGATAAGAAGCCCTTGGAGAGCTGTGAGCAGTGGGGTGACATGACATGGCTGGCAGTTTGGTAGCATCACTCTGGCTGCTGAGTGGAGATTAGTCTGAAGAGGCAAGGAGGGTGCAAGAAGACCAATTAGGAAGCTTTTGTAGTAGTTCTGTCACCTGAAGGGACTAGACCAGAGCACATCTACCTCAGACTGACTGGTAGTGTGTGGAATCTTGACTGCATGCAGGAAAGATTTCACAATCTAGGGTTCAGGTTATTTTGAGAGTACTTTATTACAGGTGGGACAGTGAAACAAAGGAAGGGCTCAGAGTAAAGAAAGCAGCAGGAGAGAGCCTAGACAGTGCTCTGTTTTGCTCTCAAAAAGTTATAGGAGAGAAGTGGGCCCACGCAGGGCTACGTTGGCTCACTGGAAAGTCAGAGAGAGGGGGGCCCTGCAGACAGGTCTAGGGGGTTAGCCAGGATGAACTGCTGCTGCCCATTCCTCTCCTGGTTGCAAGTCTTATGTGGATCTTAGAATTTAGGAGAGAAAAGTAAAGATGTGTGCCTGAGAAGGAAGAAAGGCCTGTCTGTGCTCCAGAGAAAGCCTGCACTGAGCCTTGGTCTTGAGAGTTCTTATCTGTTTTCTAAAAGTGGGAATTTTAGGGGAGGTTTTAGGGGAAGATCTCAATAGGATATCCATCAGCTTTGTGCTGATGGGACAAAATGAGGTTTATTCCACTGACTTCATCTGCCCTTGGGTGTGGTTGACACAAATGGCACAAATTGGATTTCTGTTATGTATCTCCCTGAGTAGGGTGACCTAAGCTATTTAAGCTGGTTGGAGAAAAGTGTAAACCATTTACTCTTAACTTTCCTTGGTTAGGGAAGGTAAGAGTTTGTCATTTGCTAGATGGCTGTGAACTGCTTGACTATTTAACTCTGTCTCAGTTTCCCTATTCTACTTGTCCTGGATTACTAAGTCAGATGACAGAAGACAGTGGTGGTCAGATCAGGACATTGACAGGTATTAGCTTGACATGAAGGCATACAGGGCAGGGTCCAGTGGAAAACAAAGGCAAGTGGAACATAGGGAGGGGCACACAGCAGTTTGAGCAACTGTTACAATGCTGGACTCGAAGTGGGAGGCATGTGAAACTAGGGAGGGGCTGCAACAACAAGGTGAACTGACACGTAGGAACAGGGAAAGTTCAGGTCTGTTGCTGGGCCAGAACAATTGAGGGAATCAATCAAGTGGCAAGTGTATACCCCTAGACTACAAGGCTTTAACGGGCAGCCCATTATTGGGCCTCCCACTCCCCGTGTGGGGAGTCAGAATCTGCTTGTAATAAATTTTCCACACTTTTGCTTAAACCGTCTGGTCTGTGGAGCTCGTTCTTTGGTGTCACGAGATATGACTTGGGAATAAAACCTCGGCTCACCGTTCTGGTTTTCAGCAGGAACAGTGGAACCAGTGAGTGGCGGCTGCCCTTGGACCTGTTTTGAAGGTTGAATTGGCAAGATTTACTGAAGGACAGGATGAGGGATGAAAGAAATAAGAGTCACAGATGGGAATGTTGATGTAATAAGTGTCAATACTATAGAGAATTTTTATAAGAGTTTATTTGAGCCGAAGTGACAACCTATGCAGAGGTGCAAAATCTCAAGTGCTCCTCCAAATAACAGTTTTTTCTTGTTGTTAATCCTTACCCAAGGGTATTTTTTCCATTGATTTTTAGGGAGAGTGGAAGGGAGGGAGAGAGACACACAGAGAGAAACATCAATGTGAGATTCTCACATTTATTGGTTGCCTCCCACCCAAGCCCTGACTAGATCCAGGGCTGAAGATCTAGCCTGCAACTGAGGTACATGCTCTTGACTGGAATTGAATCTGGTACCCTTCAGTCCACAGGCTGACACTCTTCACTGAGCCAAACCAACTAGGGCCAGAATAATAGTTTTTCAGCCTCTCTTATACATTTTAAATTAAGGATGAAATATAAGGAAGATTACAAGAAGGTGGGAGAAAGCAAGGCAGGGATTGGATTTCAGGACAGGTAGGGCTATGTGTTCTCTCATTTTAGAAGGAGGGATGAAAGAATGGTCAAGTATTAGAAGGAGGGGTCTGAAAGAGGGAATTTCAAAGGTGTTAACCTAGATGCCTAGAAATATGAGCACTTGCTTAAGGCTAAGATAAGCCTTTTACTACAGAGTTATATGCCTGGGACATGACTACCCATTACAACCTGTTCAGTTAAAAATTGATGATCAGAGGTTTGGAGCACATACTATTTTGGGATATTTGCAGAATTCTCTTTTGGAGGAGGCCAAAGGGAGCAACTGTAACTCGGCACCAGCCTCCCAGCTGCTGGCCTCCATGCTGGGCAGGGCTGCAAAAGTAAGGGTCCAGGAACTGCGTTTTTCTAGGGAGGGGGCTGTCGCCTTGCCTGCCCCAGGAACTGCTGGAAGTGCTGTGGACTGGATGGACACTGAATAAACTGTGGCCAGGCCACTGACCTGATAGTGCCGGGGGTGAAAAGAGGTGGCCAGGAAGTGCTGACTGCACAGGTTGTGTTGATAGCACAACAGTGGAAGTCCAAGGCTGAGACTCACTGGAGAGAGCACTGCATTATCCCACCTGGGAATCTAACCCTGATCAGTGTCTGCAGGAGAGGCCACACAGCAGAGCTTGGGCCAATGGAAGGGTCTGGCGAAACACCCAACAGTGAATGTGAGGTACTCTTTACTTTCTGGAGGAACTTCTGAAAGAGAACCTGACAGGGACTGGGCATTGAGGCTCTGGAAGGAAGATCAGTCCTGCCCATCACAAGAATAGGGGAGGCCTCCCTTCCCTAACCTATGGAACGGCTGATTCTGCCTTGCCATTCAGTGATCTGAAGCAAGGAAGAATGGCTCTGGTTGGAAATCTGCATCCCTGCAGCTGGGTCTCATGACATGGGGGACTCAGACATTTGGCTTGATTGGAGCTTGGGTGATACCCAACCCAATGGGGGCCAGTGGCACTGAAAGATTAGAGTGAGACACAGGGATAATTTCTTTTTCTTTTGTTTTTAAAATCCCCTCCTGCTTGAGCTTTGGAAGGAGAGGAAGTGTCCACCCCCTTCCTACCAGCTATGGGATCCACCCACAACCTGACTCTGTTCAAACCATTCTAGCCAAGACCAAAATTCCTCTGCAGGACACAGTTCCTGGGGGGAAGAAAGAGAAGTTCAGAACAGGGACATCAAGGTGCAAGACCCAAAGCAGACCTAGCCTCTGGGCCACAGAGGCCCCACTGTGCTGGGTTTCAGTCAAGTTGTTCAGGGCCAGAAAGAGACAGCGTCTCACATTGACTTGGACCTGAGAACTCCCAGGAGGCTCAGGACTAAAACACCAAGGGGCTAGATTCAACAACACTGGAGCTAACTCCAGAGAACACACAAATAGCAGATCCAAAGGGTCTTTTCTTCTCTTTCTTCTTTCATATATCTTATTTCTCTATTTTCTTTTATTCTATTCTTATTTTCTCTATTCTTTTTTATTTTTTTCTTATTTTATTATATTTTTTATTTTCTCTTCCAATCTTCTTTTCCTATTCTATACACTTTTAAATTTAAAAAAATCCTTGTTGATTTCAGAGAGGAAGGGAGAGAGAAAGAGAGATAGAAACATCAATAATGAGAGAGAAACATCAATTGGCTGCCTCCTGTATGCCTCCCACTGGGGATTGAGCCCACAACCTGGGTATGAGACTGGGAATTGAACTGTGACCTCCTGGTTCATAGGTTGATGCTCAACCACTGAGCAACACTGGCTGGGCCCTATCCTATATTTTAATTTATTAATTATTATTAATTTAAAAAATAATTATTTCATTTTATTTCTTTTTCTTTTTAATTCTCATTCTACTTCTTTTCTCTTTCTTTATTTCTTTTATATTATCTTTTTTTGTTCTTTATTTTCCCCATCTAAATTCTTTTGTCTCATGTCTTTTAATAGTCTTTCTTGTTATTGTTGTTGTTGTTGTTTTTGTGTGTATATCTGTTGTTTTCAGTTTGGTCTTGTTTGGTCTTGTTTTATTCTGTTAGCACCTATATACCAGCTGGCACATCATGATTAGGATTGAGCTTTACAAGCCTGAGGACTGAGTCCATCTTCAGGTGTGGCAAAAGCAATCAAGACCCACATGTAACAGGAGGGTCTACATAACCTACACAAGGGTCATTCCTAGAGCACCCAGCTCAAAAGAACAAGGAGACTACACACTATGTCCCACAAGAAAGCCATTTCATCAAGACTGGGAGGCATAATAGTCTTATCCAATACAAAGAGACAAACACAAAGAAAGAGTGAAAATGGGAAAACAAAGAAACAGGTCCCTAATGAAAGAATAGAAGGAATTTCTAGAAAGAGAACTAAATGAAATAGAGACAAGCAACTTACCAGAAACAGAGCATAAAGTAATGGTTTTTAGAATGCTCAACAGCATGAAAAAGCACATAGAAACCATGAAAAAGAACCAGTCAGAAGTGAAGAATGACACAGCTGAAATAAAGACTAGACTGAAAGAAATTAACAATGGGTTAGAAGAATCAGAGGATTGAATCAGTGAAGATAATGTAAAAAAAAAAATCACTCAATCAGAGCAACAACAACAACAAAAATACTTAAAAAGAATGAGGACAGCTTAAGGGAGTTTTGGAACAACACGGAATGATATAATATATCCATCATAGGGGTTCCAGAGGAAGAAGAAAGGGAGAAAAGGATAGAGAATCTGTTTAAAGAAATAATGACAGAAAACTTCCCGAACCTGGTAAAGGAAAAAGTGACATAAGTTCAGGAAGCACAGAGAGTCCTAATTAAGATGAATCCAAAAACACCACACCAAGACACATCATAATTAAAATCTCAAATGGTAGAGAAAAAGAAAGAATTTTATCGGCAGCAAGATAAAAATAGCCAGTGACTTACAAGGGAGTTCCTATTAGGCTGTCAGCTGACTTCTCAACAGAAATACTTCAGGCCAGAAGGGATTGACATGAAGTATTCAAAGTAATGAAAAGCAAGGACCTGAATCCAAAATTACTCTACCCAACAATAATATCATTTAAAATTGAAGGTGAAATAAAAAGCTTCCCAGACCAAAAAAAGACTAAAAAATTTTATTAAAAAAGGAGAAGACATATGTACTACTATTTGTAATACTTTAAACAACAAAATTAAATTTAAAAAAGAAAACCTGAAAAAAAAAGTTTATTGCTACCAACCAGCATTACAAGAAATGTTAGAGGGACTACTGTAATAATAAGAAGAAATAGAGAAAGAGAGGAACATAAGCATAAAGAAGAAAAATGGAAATAAATAAATACCTATCAATAATAAACCTAAAATGTAAGTGGATTAAATACTTCAATCAAATGACATAGGATAGTTGAATGTATATGAAAACATGATCCATATATATGCTGTCTACAAGAGACTTACCTCAGAACAAAAGACTCACACAGGATGAAAGTGAAGGGCTAGAAAAACATTTCCATACAAATGGAGACAGAAAAACAAACAACCAGGATAGCAATACTTATGTTGAGGAAATGCACTTCCAAAAAGGCCATAAAAGAGACAAAAAAGGTCACTACATAATACTAAAGATATGGATCCAACAAGAGGATATGACCCTTGTAAACATATATGTACCCAATATAGTAACACCTAAATATATAAAACAAACTCTTGGAGGACTTTAAAGGAGAGATCAACATTAATACAGTCATAATAGGGACCTTTATCACCCCATAGACATCACTGGGTAAATGGTCCAGACAAAAATATCAAGAAGAAGACAGTGACCCTAAATAACACACTAGATCAGATGGACTTAATTGACATTTACAGAATATTTCACTCTAAAGCTGCAGAATATACAGTCTTCTTAAGTAGACATGAGATATTCTCATATTAGGATACAAAATAAGTCTCAATAAATTCAAGTATCTTCTCAGATCACAATGGCATGAAACTAGATATCCACTACTATAAAAACACTCAAAACTTTCAAACATTGCCTGGGCCAGTGTTGCTCAGTTGGTTGGGCATCATCCTGTATACCAAAATTGCTAGTTCAATTCATGGTCAGGGCACATGCCTGGGTTGTGAGCTTGAGTCCCAATGGGGAGCCTATAGGAGGCAGCTGATTAATGTTTCACTCTCACATTGATGTATCTCTCTCTTTCTCTCAAATTCAATTTAAAAAATATATTTTTAAAAACATTTGAACACATGAAGGCTAAATAGCATGTTATTAATACAGGCTACCAATGAGATCAAGGGAGAAATAAAAGACTTCCTGGAAACAAACAAAAATCTATGGGACACAAGGAAAGCAGTCCTAAGATGGAAGTTCATAGCATTACAGGCCTATCTCAAGAGATAAGAAAAATCTCAAATAAACAATCTAACCTTACAACTAAAAGAACCAGAAACAGAACAACAAGAAAAGCCCAGAGTAGTAGAAGGAAGGAAATAACAAAGAGTGGAAATAAAGACATGAAGACAAACAACAATAATAACAACAAAACCAAAACAAAACAAAACAAAAAAAAAACAAAAAACAATACAAAACATCAATGAAACCAAGAACTTGTTCTTTGAGAAGATAATGAAGATTGATGAACCTTTACTCAGACTTATGAAGAAACAAAGAGAGAGGACACAGATAGATAAAATAAAAAATGAAAGGGGTAAAGTAACAACTGACACCTCAGAAATAGAAAGGATTGTAAGAAAATATTAAGAACAACCATATTCCAACAAATTGCACTACCTGAGTGAAAAGGACAAACTCCTAGAAACATACAAATTTTCAACACTCAATCAGGAAGAATCAGAAAACCTGAATGGACTAAGAACTAATGAAATTAAAGCAGCAATAGAAAAATTCCCAGCAAAAAAAAAAAGTCCTGGACCAGATGGCTTCACAGTCAAGTTTTACAAAATATTCAAATAAGAACTAACATCTATCCTCCTCAAACTATTCCAAAAAATTCAAGAAGAAAAAATAGGCATCTAAATTGGAAAAGAGGAAGTAAAACTGTCATTATTTGCAGATAATATAATACACAGAAAATCCTAAAGACTCCAACTACTAGATTTAAGAAATGAATTCAGCAAAGTAGCAGGATGCATAATTAATACCCAAAAATCAATGGCATTTTTACACACTGATAATGAGCTTTCAGAAAGATAAACTTTTAAAAAAATCCCATTTACCATTGCAACAACAACAAAAAGACCCAGGAATAAACTTAAGAGGGTAAAAGACCAGAAAACGATGGGACATTGTAAAAAGAAATAGAGGAAGATACAAACAAGTGGAATCACATACTGTGTTCATGTATTGGAAGAATTAACATCATTAAAATGTTCATACTACCCAAAGCAATATATACATTCAACACAATCTCTATTAAAATTCCAACAGCATATTTCACAGATCTAGAACAAATATTTTAAAAATGTATACAAAACACACAAAGACCCTGAATAACTACAGTGATCTTGAGAAAGAAGAACCAAGTTGGAGTGATCACAATATTGGATATCAAACTTTACTACAAAGCCATTATAATCAAAACACAAGTTCTAGTACTGGCACAAGAACAGATATATAGAAAAATGGATCAGAACAGAAACCTCAGAAATTGACTCACCATTAGGGTCAATTAATATTGACCGAGGAAGCAAGAACATACGATGGATTAAAGAGAGTCTCTTCAACAAATGGTGCTGAGAAAACTGGACAGATACATGCAAAAAGATGAAACTAAACCATCAACTTACACCATTAACAAGAATAAACTCAAAATAGATAAAACACTTATATGAAGGTATAAAAATTCTAGAAGAAAACATAAATAGTATATTCACCAATACATCTCCTAGGGCAAAAGAAACAAAGGAAAATATAAACAAATTAGACTACATTAAAATATAAAGCTTCTACAAAGCAAAAGAAACAATCATCAAATGAAAAGGGAAACCACTGCATGGGAGAACATATTTGCCAATGGTACATCTGATAAAGGGTTAATTTCCAAAATATGTAAGGAACTCATACAACTTAAAAGCAAGACAAACCATTCAATTTAAAAAAGGGCAAAGGACCTGAACAGATAGTTCTTTAAAGAGGACATACAGTTGGCCAAGAGGCATATGAAAAAGTTCTCAAAGTCACTGATCATCTGAGAGATGCAAATTCAAATGACGATGAGGTATCACCTCACACCTGTTAGAATAACTACCATCAACAAATCAACAAATGTCAAGTGCTGATGAAGATGTGGAGAAAAGGGAACCCTAGTACACTGCTGTGGGAATGCAGACTGGTGCAGCCACTATGGAAAACAGTATGGAGTTTCTTCAAAAAATTTAAAAAAATTGAACTGCTGTTTGACCCAGTGATCCCACTTTTAGGAATATAGACTAAGAATCCTGAAACACCAACAGAAGAATATATGAACCCCTAAGTTCATAGTAGCATTATTTACAATATCTAAGATTTAGAAACAGCCCAAGTGCCCATCAGTAGATGAGTGGATAAAAATGCTGTGGTACATTTACACAATGGAATACTATATTGTAAAAATGAAGGATCTCTTTGCAGCAGCATGGATGGACATGGGGATTATTATGCTAAACAAATAAGCCAGTTAGAGAAAAACAAGTATCACATGATCTCAGTTTTATGTGGAATCTAATAAACAAAATAACTTGACAAAAAGATAGGTCCAGAGTCATGGATATATGGAATAGAATGACAGATCTCAGTAGAGTATAGGAAGTGATTAACCAAAGGACTTATAAGCATATATGAATGGCCTGTGGACACAAACAATAGTGTGGTGAAGACCTGGAGTTGGGCAGGGGCTAGGTGGAGAGTGGCCAAGGGCAGGGAGACATTGGGGGACATCTGTAATACTGTCAACAATAAAAACATATTATGACCAGATTGCCCTGTGAGATCACTTTCCACAGAACCTCTTTTTATGTCATTAGGACCTCTCTTAAACACTAAGAAGCTCATCTTGTGTCCAATCCCATTAAATATAACTTCAGCTGGTTGGGGCTGAGGAAGACATTTACATTAAAATAAATGATATCTGAAGACTAGGATTTCAGGCCCATTAAAAAAAAAGAACTTCGGCTGGATAGCTCAGTTGGTTAGAGCATCATCCTGATACACCAAGGTTGCAGGTCCCATCCCTGTCAGGGCACATACAAAAATTAATCAATGAATGCATATGTGAGTGGAACAACAAATTGATGCTTCTCTAAATAAATGAAGAAGAAGGAGGAAAAGGAGGAGGAGGAGGAGGAGGAGGAGGAGGAGGAGGAGGAGGAGAAGGAGGAGGAGAAGGAGGACGAGGAGGAAGAGGAAGAGGAAGAGGAAGAGGAGGAAAAAGAAGAAGGAAGAAGAAGGAAAATAAAGGCTCTGATTCAGATAGGAGGGGCAGCTGGATCAGATGCATTGGTGTGGAGCCACAGTCCTGATGCCCTTCTCCATCCCTAAATCTCATGCTACTGACCATTCTTGTGGTATCCTACGTGTGACCTTAATTTATGACCTGATAACCATGATTTGTGTTCTTTGTTTAAACTGAGCAAAATCAAGCTGATGGGGGGGAGGAGGGAAGGGGATGTTGGTATGCTCCCTTGTCTTTCATGCCTCATGTCTTAACAGCAGGAAAATTTCCCCTGCACTTTTAGGGCATTATCTGTGCACACTTTCTGTTCTAGTCCTATTTGCTGGGCCAGAGCGACAGCTGAGGATTAGAGAGCTCCCTTAGCAGCAGGCAGGTAGCTGGGGTTGTCCACAGTGCGGACTAACATCGCCCTCTGCTGTCCCAGCAGTGCCTGGGAACTTTTGGGCTCTCTGTGCCCCAAGTTTGATTCAAAGGACTCAGGTAACCTTAGTTCTTCCTCACTCAGCAAGACTGGATCTCTGGGAGGAGATAGGATGAAGTTAGTACCCATTTTTCCATTTCTGACAGTCAAGTTGATATTATTTTCAATAAATGTTATGCACTTGTACTCTGAAGGGACCATCTTTACACAGCTAGCAGATCTAAATGAATCTTTTTAGGGATTCAAATATGAACTATTGGCTTTAATAGCTTTTCCATAACATGCTTAATCACAATTTCATCTTCCAGTGTAACACTTTCTTCATCGGCGTTTTTCCCCACCATCCTTGAGCACTTTGCCTGTCCATGGAGGAAGCCATGATGTTAAAGATGATGTTGCTGAGAATGATTCACTTTTGTAAGTCTCAATAAAAAATAAATGACAAGTTTCTGAATTGACAAGATTAGTCCATCCTATGAGTCATGTCAAATGTGCAGCAGGGACACTTTCTGCTAGTTGGAAAACTGAGACTTGAGCTCTGAAAAGCTTTGTAAAGAAAACTGCATGTCACAATTGGCAGGTTAGTTGATATCTTCCTTCGATTCTGGCTTGGACATGATGATATTTCAAAGCCACATTCGTCAGCACTTGGGGGTTCATATGGAAGGTGTGGTCTCCAGGGAATATTAGTTTAGTACATTCATAGTCTTAAATAATACAGTCCCCTATCTTACTTCATTAGAGTTTTGAGTGTTGAGTAAATTGTCCTTTTTATGGACAGGTCACACTATTCCAATGAAACCATTCTTGTTCAAAGTCATTCTGAGTACTATTTTGCCCTGTGGAACTCATTTTTCTGTGTTGGCACGAGATGTCACTGTGAACTGCATGGATATGCTGCATTTATTTATTTTTATTTTTTGAGGAATCTTCACACTGTCTTCCATAGAGGTTGCACCAGTCTACATTCTCACCAGAAGTGCAAGAGGGTTCCTTTTTCTATGCATCCTCATCAGCACTTGTTGTTTGTTGATTTGTTGATGGTAGCCATTCTGACAGGTATGAGATGATATCTCACTGTTGTTTTAATTTGCATCTCTCAGATGATTAGTGACTTTGAGCATGTTTTCATATGTCTCTTGGCCTTTTGTATGTCCTCCTTTGAAAAGTGTCTGAATAGGTTGTTTACCCATTTTTTTATTGGATTGTTTATTTTCCTTTTGTTAAGTTGTATGAGCTCCTTATAAATTTTGTAGATTAAACTCTTATCATAGATAACATTGACAAATATGTTCTCCTATGTAGCGAGTGAGCTCTCTTGTTGTATTATTGATGGTTTCTTCTGCTGTGCGGAAGCTTTTAATTTTGATGTAGTATCACTTGTTTATTTTCTCCTTAATTTCCATTGTCCTAGGAGCTGTATTGGTAAAGATATTGCTGCAACATATGTCTGCTATTTTGCTACCTATGGATTCTAAGATTTTTATGGTTCCCCATAAGTCCTTTATCCATTTTGAGTTTATTTTTGTGTATGGTATAAGTTGGTTGTCTAGTTTCATTTTTTTGCATGTATCTGTCCAAATTTCCATCATCATTTATTGAACAGATTGTCTTGAGTCCATTGTGTGCTCTTGCTTCCTTTGAGCATTAATTGAGCATAATGGCCTGGGTTGATTTCTGGGATCTCTGTTCTGTTCCATTTGCCTATATGTCTGTCCTTGTGCCAGTACCAAGCAGTTTTCAGGATAGTGGCTTTGTAATATAGCTTGATATCTGGTATTGTGATCCCTCCAACTTTGTTCTTTCTCAAGATTGCTCTAGCTATTCGGGTCTTCTTTAATTCCAGATGAATTTTTGGAGAATTTGTTCTAGGTCTTTGAAATATGCTGTTGGTATTTTACCGTGGATTGCATTGAATCTATAGATTGCTTTGGGTAGTATGGACAATTTAATGATGTTGATTTACCAATCCATGAACACAGCTTATTCTTCCATTTATTTATGTCTTCCTTTATCTTTTTTTTCAGTGTCTTGAAATTTTCTGAATACAGGTCCTTTACCTTCTCGGTTAAGTTTATTCCTAGGTATCTTAATTTTTTTTTTGCAATGGTAATTGGGATTGTTTTTGGTTTCTCTTTCTGTGAGTTCATTATTGGTGTATAAAAAAGCCATAGATTTCTGTGTGTTAATTTTGTATTCTGATACATTGCCAAATTCATTTATTAAGTCTAATAGTTTTTGATGGGGTCTTTAGGGCTTTCTATGTACAATATCATGTCATCTGCAAATAATGTCAGATTTACATCTTCTTTTTCAGTTTGGATGCATTTTATTTCTTCTTCTTGTCTGTTCAGTATGGCTAGCATGTCCAATACTATGTCGAACAGGAGTGGTGAAAGTGAGCATCCTTGTCTTGTTCCTGTTCTTAGGGGAAATGGTTTTAGTTTTTACCCATTGAGTGTGATGTTGGCTGTAGGTTTGTCATATAAGGCTTTTCTTATGTTGAGGTATGATCCCTCTATTCCCACTTTGCTGAGAGTTTTTATCAAGAAAGGGTGTTAGATTTTGTCAAATGCTTTTTCTGCACCGATTGATATAATTATGACATTTTTGTCTCTCAATTTGTTTATGTAATGCATCACATTTATTGATTTGCAGATATTGTACCATCCTTGCATCACTGGAATAAATCCCACTTGGTCTTGGTATATGATCTTTCTAATGTAATGCTGGATCCGATTTGCTAGAATTTTGTTGAGGATTCTAGCATCTGTGTTCATCAGAGATATTGGCCTGTAGTTCTCTTTCTTTGTGTTGTCTTTATTTGGTTTTGGAATTAGGGTGATGATAGCTTCCTAGAAAGAGCTTGGAAGTGTGCCTTCCTCTTGAATTTTTTGGAATATTCTAAGAAGAGTGGGTTTTAGTTCTTTGAATGTTTGGTAAAACTCCCCTGTGAAGCTGACTGCCCCAGGCTTTTGTTTGCAGGAAGATTTTTAATGACTGCTTTAATTTTTTCAGTAGTGATATGCCTATTCACGTTTTTTTATTCTTCCTATTGAGTTTTGAACACTTGTATTTTTCTAAGAATAATACAAGGTTGTCCAGCTTGTTGGAGTAGAGTTGTTTGGAGTTTGTTTTTTTGTTTTTTTTTCAATCCTTTGTATTTCTGTGGGGTCTGTTGTTACTTCACTTCTTTCATTTCTGATTTTGTTTATTTGGGTCCTCTCTCTTTGTTTCTTGGTGAGCCTGTCTACAGGTTCATCAATCTTATCTTTTTAAAGAACCAGCTCTTGATTTTATTGAAAATATATATATATATATTTGTCTCTATGTCGATCTTTATTATTTCCTTCCTCCTGCATACTCTGGGCTTTTCTTATTGCTCTTTTTCTAATTTTTTAAGTTGAAGGGTTAGATAATTTATTACCAGTTTTTCTTGTTTATTGAGGTAGGCCTGTAGAGCCATGAACTTCCCTCTCAGGACTGCTTTCACTCTGTCCCATAGGTTTTGAATTGTTGTGTTTCATTGTTGTGTTTTCATAGTTGTTTGTTACTAGGATGCTTTTTATTTCTTCTTTGATCTCTTTGGTAACCCAATCATTATTTAATAGCATGCTATTTAGCCTCCAAGTATTTGACTTTTTTCTTTGTTTTTATTGTCATTGATTTCTAATTTTATGTCATTGTGATCTGAGAAGGTGCTTGATATGATTTCTATCTTCCTGAATTTGAAGAGACTTTGCCTGTGTCCTAATATCTGGTCTATCTTTGAAAATGTCTCATATGCACTTAAGAAGACTGTATATTCTGTGGCTTTGGGGTAAAATGTTCTGAAGATGTCAATTAAATCCATATGATCTAGTGAGTCATTTAGGACTACTGTTTCTTTGCTGATTTTTTGTTTAGGGGATTTATCCAGTGGTGTCCATGGGTATTAAATTTCCCTACTATGTCTGTATTGTTGCTGATCTCTCACTTGATATCTTCCAGAAGGTTTTTTTTTTATGTCTTTGAGTACTCCTGTGTTGGGTGCATATATGTTTACCAGAGTTATATCCTCTTATTGAGTTGCTCCCTTTAGTTTATGAAGTGGCCTTCCTTATCTCTTAATATGGCCTTCACTTTGAGGTCTATTTTGTCAGATATAAGTATTGCTACTCCCTGTCTCTTTTGATTGGAGCATTTAATCCATTTATATTTAAGGTTATTATTAATAAGTACTTGTTTGTCACCATTTTTATACTTTATACTTGTATTCCTTCTTCTCTTTCTATTCTTTTTACAGCAGTCCCTTTAACATTTCTTGCATTGCTGGCTTGGTGGTAATAAACTCCCTTAGTCCTTTTTTTTCTGTGAAGCTCTTGAATTCCCCTTCAATTTTGAATGATAGTCTTGCTGGGTATAGTATTCTTGCGTTCACTCCCTTGCTTTGCGTCACTTTGAATATTTCATTCCATTCCCTTCTGGCCTGATTGTTTCTGTTGAGAAATCAGCTGATATTTTGACTGGAGATCCCTTATAGGTAACTTTCTGTTTCTTTCTGGCAGCCTTTAAGATTTCTTACTTTATTGTTGTTGTTTGACAATTTAATTATGATGTGTCTTGGTGTCAGTCTTTTTGGGTTCATCTTGTTTGAGACTCTATATGCTTATTCGACTTGTGTGGCTTTTTCTTCCCAACATCATGGAAGTGTTATGTCATTATTTCTTCAAACATGTATTCTATTCCTTGCTCCACTTCCTCTCCTTCTGGAACCCCCATTATGCAGTTGTTGTTTTATTTTGTGTTGCACCAAAGTTCCCTTAGGCTCTCCTCCCGATGGTTAAGTTTTCTTTACTGTTGCTGCTATGCTTGGGTTGTTTTTTCTACCTTGTCTTCTAACTTGCTGATGTGTCTTCATCCTCTTCAAGGCTACTATTAAAATTTTCCATTGTGTTATTTATTGTGGCTATGTCATACTTCATTTCCTCTTGATTCTTCTTAATTTCCTCTTGGTACTTGCACATGTTGTTGAATTTGTCTTCTATCCTTTTCAGTGTCCTTATAACCATTGCTCTGAATTATTTTTCTGACAAATTGCTTGCCTCCATTTCATTTACTTCCTTTGCATTCAAATTAGGGTTGTTTCTTTTTCTCCCCATTTTTGCTGATCCTTTTTGATTGTTTCTATATATCAGATCAAATTGTTATGCCCTCCCAGATATTTTGAGTTTGTCTTATATAGTACATGTTTTATGGGACTAGTGATAAATCTCTCCTGTCTTCTGGGCTTGGCAATCTAGGGATGCCTCCTACTAGGGATATTTGGGTTCTCTTGGTGTAGGTGGGTCTTGAGTGTTATTATCCCATTTGTGAATGGCGTCTCCTCTTAGGGTGTCTGGCTATGTGGCTCACTCTCTACCATGTTGACCAAACAGCACAAAATATAACTTGATACCACATGACACAAAGGGAACAAAACATGAATGTACTCATCATACCAATAACCCCAATGTAAGTAACCACCCAAGAAAAGAGAATTAGGGGGGAGAAAAGAGGGTAAAAATGATAGAGATGAAAGAAAAAATAGTGAGAGTGAAAAGAAAAGAATAAAAAGGAAGAATATGAAAAATGTATATGTATACATATACTGGGAGAAAACATCACAGAACAAACAGATAAACCAAATAATGTAAATAAATACCCAGAAAAGAGGGTGGGGGAAGAATCTGTAGAAGAAGAGTGTATATACAGTAAGTAAGGTTAAGGAATTGAATGAATATGAGGAGGATCTCAGTTCAGTATAGAGGAGGTAGAAAGAGTATGAATGGGTAAGAAGAAAAGAAAGAAGGAAAAATAAATTAATAAAAAATAAATAAAAATAAAAAGTCAGATATAATAACAATGAAAGACAGAATGAAAAAAATAATGTGAAAAAAATAAAAATATAGAGACAAAAAAATAAATTAAAAAATTAAGAAAATAAAGAAAAAAATTTATACTAATAAAATGGTAATATGCTAATTAGACCAGACATCTTCCTGACAAAACTGGGCCTGGGAGAAGCCACCTGCCCATGGTTCTGGGCACTTTGGCCAGCTGAAGGAGGGAAGCCTGGGTCTCAGGTGCAGGGCTGAGGCAGAGGCAGTTAAGGGCAGTCAGTCTGGTAGAGGTGGTTAGGAGCGATTAGGCAGGCAGGCAAGCAGAGGGGTTAGGAGCCAGCAGTCCCAGATTGCAAGAGTCATGTCTAACTGTGGAATTGAGCCTAAACCAGCAGTTAGACATCCCCTGAAGGGTCTCGGATTGGAAAGGGTGCAGGCTGGGCTGAGGAACCTTGCCCCCATGCATGAATTTCATGCACCAGGCCTCTAGTTTTAAATAAAAGATTAAAAATAAAGTGAAATGTTGTTTGTTTCAGCCCAGTTTTAATGCCCCATAGGGACTGTTTTAAGATCCCACTCTTCTGTATTATCTGCTATTTCTCAGTTTCCTGTTAGGTAGTCAGCACCGTGTTGAAGTTCCAAGCAATCCACTGCTCCTCTGTTTGTGTCTATATCCACTGCCTTGACTGCCAGCAGGTGAGACCAATCTGCCCACTTAGCCTTTCTGCCTGCTGTTGATGTTAATCTCTCAAGAGGCTGTTTCTGACAGGGCTATAGTTATGGAAGGTCGTTCTATTGCTTTCTGGGACTGAATGGCCTCTCTTCAACCCAGTCCCTGAGGGCTCTTAGGAGCTATTCAGATTTTTTGTGTCCTTTGTACCACTTAGGGTGTAGCATGGGTGTGGCTGTATTGGTTACCTGAAGACTGCTGGGAGGGGCTAGCTCTTCAGGAAAAAATGGCTGCTTAGGTTCGGAGTGTCAGGAATGTCCCAGAGCCCAACTCCCAGTCACCTCTCCCCAACCTTCTCTCTTCCACGGCTTCTCTCCAGACTCTGCAAGTCCTCACCTCCACCTGCACCTCAGCCATGGGTGAGTGTTTGTATTTGAAAGGTCCTATAAACTAGGTTTAGCGAATTAAAGCAAAGACCAAAAAGAGGGTAAACAACTGCACCACTGAGAGTTTCTGTCCCCCCAGCGGGATGTGGCTTGGGCAGTTATTCAGGCTGCCCCCTCTGGGCTCAGCCTTTCATGGCTGTAGACTTAGATTTAGAATCCTCTTCCACCGGCAGCTCTGTGGACTTCCTTTCCACAGTCAGATGTTACGCCTGTCCCCAAGGGATGAGACTTGGTGCCATGTGGCTTCCTTCTGACTCTCTTGGCTCGGCAGTCTCGCAACTCTCTCCAGCCCAGATCCCCAATCCTACCATTCTCCAGGCATCCTCTGCCCTTCCTGGCTGCAAATTGTCTCACCATCTGTGTCCACTTTGCCAATTCTGGGTAGATATTATTCGATTTAGATGCTCCTTCTATCTGCTTTTGGATAAGGCTGGGGACACATCTGCCTATTCGGAAACTATTTTGTGTTTCTCAGCTACTCTTATTTCAATTTTATATTTTGAAATTCTTAACCTATCTAATTTTATTTAACACTCTTGCTCTCAGCAAGCATATCCACTCCCTTGACTTAGATTTTCATTTAAATGGCAATTGCTCTAAGTTCCAAGGGGGCAGTGCTAATGTCTGCTTACTAAAGTGTGTCTAGAACATAGTACAGTGCCTGGTACTATGGGTAGAGCTCAAGAAAAATTTGCTGAATAAATGCCTGAATCAATCTTCATTCACAGCCTTGACCTATCTCATAAACTCCAGATCCATGTATCCAGCTACTTACTTAACATCTCCACATTGATGTTTTGCAGAAACTTCAAACTGGACATTTCTAAAGAAAGCTGTTCACTCCCCATGACCATGTGCTGCCTCCACATGATTCCTTTTAGTGGAAGATGGTCCCACTATTCAAGCCATTGCTCAGGTCAGAATCCCAGATGGCAGACATGACTCCTCCTGTCCCTCACTTTGCACCCTTACTCTATGGTCAAATCTTTGTGTACCTCTTTCCAAATGCTTCTCAGGTTTGTTTCTTCCACCCCCAGATCTAAAGCAGAATGAACTTTTTCAACTGCAGGTACTTCTGTGGCTTCTAGTTTCACTCCTCATCAGTGCATTTCTTCTCTGCCACCAAGATAAAATTTTTATAATGTAGTCAGGTCATATCATTGTGATTTAAAAGCCTTCTATGCTTTCTTAGTGCAAATATAATATAGTACTATTTTCTACATTTTGATTAGAATGAGTGGTAAGAAATATTTCTTACACTAAACCCAATGAATATATACACTAATTCATATGGGTGCACACCAAGGCACACACATTTGATAATCTTATCACATTAAGATTAAGAATGATTTTCAATATTCACCTTTATTACATGGAAGCATGAAACAGACTGCTGAATCTCAAAAGGAAGGAGGTAGGGGAGTTGGGAAGAGATTAACCAAAGAACTTAAATGCATATATGTGTAAGCCATTGACACAGATAACAGTGCACTGAAGGCCTGGTGTGGGGCAGAAGTGGGGTGGAGGGAACAGTGGGGGAAAGGAGGGATCTGTAATATTTTCAACAATAAAGATAATTTTGTTTAAAAAATAATAAAGAGAGAACTAATAAACCAAGAGAAACCAAGATGGCAGCATAGGTAAACACCTGGAATTGCTGCCTCGTACAACCATTTCAAAACCACAATAAAAAGAAAAAATGAACACCACCTAGACCCACAGGAAGGCTGGCTGAGTGGAAATTCTACAACTAGAAAGAGACTGAGACTCGGAGGAGGTATGGAAGTAAAGTGCAGAGGTACAGAGGCACGAGGAAAGGGCTCGCGGAAAGGGCTGGTGACTGAGATGTGGTTGTCTTTTTCAATCCAGAATGAGTCACAGGCTTCCATCGGCTCTGAACTCCAGTTCTGGGAGAGTTTCTGGGGAGCCAGACTCATACGGGGAGAAGCTGGACTATCTGGCACCGGGAGGAACCCCAGAGCGGCTTTCTCCTGGAGGTGCGGAGGGACACTGAGACCCGGTGCCTCTTAGGGCTGGGCTGAGAATCAGCCATAGCTGGTTGCTCTGCCCTGTTGATTCCCCGAGACCCCGCCCCACCCAAGCTTCACACACAGGTTTTTGCATATAAAAGGCTGGGAAGCCTTAGGCAAAAGCTAAAATAGCATCTCCTTAAAGATCCAAGAGCCAGTGTACCCAGCGGTCAGTACTGGACCACCCAGATTACAACTCCTCAGATTCATAAGGGACACACTCAGGAGGTAGACTTAGTGAGCACCAAAGCCCCATGAAGCAAGTCTTGCCTCATAAGGGTGTCTCCAGCACAGAAGTTCTCCCACCATATACACAGCTGATTCTCATAGCCAAGTAGCCTGCAGGTCAATTCCTCCCCGTGATACCAACAACAATCAAGGCTTAGCTACAGCAAGACTGTGCACAAAGCCTACAAAAAGGTGCACCAAGGGTGTCCACCTCAGGTAATTGGGGAGGCTGAGCCACTGGGCCCTATAGGACACCTAGCACAGAAAGCCACTCTATCAATGCAGGGAAGCAGCCAAATGCAAAGACAAAGAAACAGGTCACAAATGACAGAAATGGAGGAAAGCAAACGACTGGATATAGAGTTCAAAACCACAGTTATAAGGTTTTTCAAGAATATTCTATAGACTGCCAATAAATTTAGTGAGACCCTCAAGGATATTAAAAAAGAACAGCTAGAAATTAAGCATACACTGACTGAAATAAAGAATAACATACAGAGATCCAACAGGAGACTAGAGGATCGCAAGAATCAAGTCACAGATTTGAAATGTGAAGAAACAAAAACACCCAACTGGAAAAGAAAAAAGAATCCAAAAATGTGAAGATAGGGTAAGGAGTCTCTGGGACAACTTCAAGTGTACCAACATTATAGGGGTGCCAGAAGAAGAGAGAGCAAGATATTGAAAACCTATTTGAAGAAATAATGAGAGAAAACTACCTCTCCCTGGTGAAAGAAATAGACTTCCAAGTCCATGAAGTGCAGAGCACCCCAAACAAAATAAATTCAAGGAGGACCACACCAAGACACATCATAATTAAAATATCAAGGGCGAAAAACGAAGAGAGAATCTTAAAAGCAGCAAGAGAAAAGCAGTCAGTTACCTACAAGGGAGCACCCATACAACTGTCAGCTGATTTCTCAACAGAAACTTTGCAGGCCAGAAGGGAGTGGTAAGAAATATTCAAAGTGATGAATAGCAAGAACCTACAACCAAGATTACTTTACCCAGCAAAGCTATCATTCAGAATTGAGGGTCAGATAAAGATAAGGAAAAGCTAAAGGAGTTCATCACCACCCAACTAGTAATATATGAAATGCTGAAAGGTATCCTTTGAGAAGAAGAAGAAGAAGAAAAAGTAAAGATAAAAATGATGAACAACAAATACATATCTATCAACAAGTGAACCTAAAAATCAAGTGAATAAAAATATATATAATGAACAGAATAAACTGGTGAATAGAATAGAATCAGGGGCATAGAAAGGGAGTGGACTGACAATTCTCAGGGGGAAAGGGGTTTTGGGGGTGCGGGAAGAGACTGGACAAAAATCGTACACTATGGATGAGGACAGTGGTGGGGGGAAGTGGTAGGGGGGACATGGGGGTAGGAGAGCTATGGAGAGAAAAGAGAAACAACTGTAATAATATGAACAATAAAGATTAACAAAAAGAACTTTCATGCAGAAAAAAAAATAGTAATAAAGATAAATAAGCTAAATATAAAGTTCCAAATCTGTAATGTGGCTTGTTGAGATCCACAAAGTTCTGGTTCCTGACTTCCTCCCCATCCTGCCTCCCCTCAGTCCTTGTGTCCTTAGTTTTTAAATGTTTGCTCCTGCCATGTTCTTACATATAGAGTATATGATGTCTTCTCCACCAGGTACAATATTCATCCTCTCCTCCCACTCCCTTGCCTCTTGCCTCCAACCTTCCAGCCTAAATGTCCATTCTTCAAGGCGGCCTTGATGACACACCTTCCTCCCAGGCTCTCCCACACTCCCATCACTCTCAGAATTCTGCATACCACTTATACAAGGAAACATGACCTTTTCACTCTGGGAGGCAGGGTCATAGTTGTCTTTTTCATTGCTCTCTTCAGAAGCTGGAAGAGACAAGTAATAGATATTTGTTAAATTACTGGATTAAATAGTCAGACCTCTGTGTAATTGTTAGGCTCATTAACTTAGAGCAATGAAGACAAAAATGTTACTTGCTGATTGGAAACTAGTTATGAAACTGGGTTTGAATTTCTTAGCTAGGCTTCCAGAAGAACTATATCTTATACATTTCAAAAGGACATTTATAGAACCATAAATTTATGTGCACCTAATGTAACTATTTAAATAGTCTCACAGCAACTTTAGTGCACCATAAACATCTACGTTAAGCAGCCCTTAGGTTCCTAGGATAAAATAAAACAGCAAATGAGTTTTATGATTACAGTGAAAATTAAATTATAGAACTATACAATATATACCTGCCGGCAATATTGTTTTTACGTTATTTGAAAATGTAATTTACTCAGATGGTTAAATATGTGTAAAATACCAATATAACTGTGATTTCAGTGTAATTATTGACACATTGCTTTT
Organism: Murina feae; assembly: GCA_004026665.1. NCBI lineage: Eukaryota > Metazoa > Chordata > Mammalia > Chiroptera > Vespertilionidae > Murina > Murina feae. The sequence goes on from PVJC01011709.1 coordinate 21,851, forward strand.
ATTTAGTTAAAAATATCATATCAAAATATTAAGAACAGAACAGAAACTTTTTTATAATGACTTTACTAGTTATACTAAGCGAGGATGACATGAAGACCCAGGTTTTTGATCAAAGGTGTCTAATGTTATTATTTGGCTCTTTCTTATTGTTTTATCTTTGCAATGTTCTGCTCTATATTTTATTTGTTAAAATCTTTCAGAATAATGGATTCTTAGAAATCCCTTCCATTATGCCCCAACCCCCTCTATAACTTCCTCCAAACAATTGTTCAGCCTACGTTGCCCTTATTCAGCCAGCTTGGGCAGGCCTGGTGGAAGCAGCCAGAATGTTTAGGAGGGTGTTACTTAATTGAATTGAGATATGCTCTCTCTTCACTCCCAAAGGTTTTGCCTGTTGGTAATCTCTCTCTATGGCTTCTGTGTCCAGCAGAACAGGCCCAAGTTCATTTCCAAAGCCAGCTATCAGGAATGCACAGGCAGAAGATCACATTGGCTAACAATTCCTTCCACTGTTCTTGATTCTACATTATGCCTAATATGGCCTGATTTCCACCTCCTTCATTGGCCTAGTCTCCCTTCTCAGGACCTAGAAAGTCAATGCTGTTTTTCAGGGGGAAAATTATGGCTACTGGGGCAGTGAGTCAGCCAGGATCCAATCAGGAGACATAAACCACTTAGTAATTTTTTTAAATGCATTTTTTATTGATTTTAGAGAGAGAGGAAGGGAGAGGGACAGAGATATAGAAACATCAATGAAAGAGAAACATAGATCAGCTTTCTCCTGTATGCCCCCCTACTAGGGATCCAGCTGGCAACCTAGTGACTGGGAATCAAACTAGTGACCTCTTTGTCCACTTGCCAGTGACCTCTTGGTTCATGGGTTGATGCTCAAGCACTGAGCCACACTGAGTGGGCAGCAATTTTTTTTCAATCCTCACCTGAGGATATGTTTATTGGTGAGAGGGAGAGAGAAGTGGGGGGCAGGGGAGAGAGAGAGAGAGAGAGAGAGAGAGAGAGAGAGAGAGAGAGAGAGAGAGAGAAGGACATTGATGTGAAAGAGAAACATTGATTGGTTGTCTCCCTTATAAGTCTCTTCTGGGGGATTGAACTCACAACCTAGGTATCTGCCCTGATTGGCAATCAAACTTAAAACCTTTTGGTGTCTGGGATGATGATTCAACCAACTGAGGCACCCAGCCAGGGCTACCACAGTAATTTGAACAAGGAAAATTCAATATAAAGAATTATTAGCACCCTAGCTGACTTAGCTCAGTGGATAGAGTGTCAGCCTGTGGACTGAAGGGTCCCAGGTTCGATTCTGGCCAAGGGCACATGCCTGAGTTGCGGGCTCCATCCCCAGTGGGAGGTGTGCAAGAGGCAGCTGATCAATGATTCTCTCTCATCATTGATGTTTCTATCTCTCTCTCCTTTGCCCTTCCTCTTTGAAATCAATAAAAAAAATACATTTTTTTAAAAAAAAGAATTATTAGCTATCACAAGGGATTGGAGTCCTGGAGGACTGACTAGAAGAGAAGAAAGAGCATTTGAAAGAATAAAGATACAGCAGATATATAAGGAGTGGCCGCCACCCTAAGGCTGAGATTGAGTGCCTAAGAAAGGGCTCCAAGTCCCTGCCCTGAGGCCCAGACCTTTTCAGAAAGGTCATGGGCATGGATCCTTGAACAGCAGAGCCACTCATGTGGTGCTGCACCAGTGAAACTTCCTGGAAATCCATCCTTCAGAGTGTGCTGGAAACTGCCATCTAGCAGGTTTCTTTTAGAGAAAGCTATTCACAAGGAGGCAGCTCATCAGAGGCGCTCTGCTCAGAAACCCCGGTGATGGAGCCGGCAGGGAGCTCCTCACCTCAGGGGCTGTGGGACCCACTGTTGGAGAGACTGCGTGTATGGCAGGAGCCTGACAAGAGAGCAGACTGAAGCCAGAAAGGAAGACTCTCTCCTTCTGTAATGCTTCCCCAATGTCCTCCTGACAAATCTGACCATTGTGCCTTCTGGCAAGGAAAACATATTTCATAGGTCTAGCTCCGTTTCCACAGGCTGTTCATGAGGGTACAGCAAGGGAGCCATTGATAAATTGACAATGGGAGTAGGTGATTCATAGGTGGATTGATGTTGTGCCATGATGACATTCTGCTATTTGCCCTGCACCTCTGCTTTCTGCTGAGGCAGAGTCTCATTGGTGAGGCAGAGTCTCTGGGCAGGGGGGAAGCATATGGAGTGGGCAGACTCCCACGGTGGAAGGACATGAAGTGCAGCTGCCCAGGGTGGGGCTTGTGAGAGTTATGTGGCTCACAGTCCCAGGTTGATGTGTGTAAGGGAAAGAGTACTGAATTACATACCCGCATCCCTCACTTTACCACCCTGGCCACCTCTCTGGATGACCTTGGGGTGCCCACATACTGACCTCTGTAAAATGATGAGAACTCTGTTCTGCCTAAGTCCCATGTATGTGTAAGGGTCAGCTGAGAGAGTGAGCAAGGACCTGCAGGTGAGGACCTGTATGATTACTCATCCTTCATAACACTAACTCCCTCAAATGGTGGCTGGTGTTGATGGATGGCTTTCTGCTTCTGAGGAAGAGCCTCTGGTGAAGAAAAAAACCCTCATGTATTAAATCAATTCATTTTGAGAGTCAGACCTTTCTTCACTTGCCAGTGCCTTGGCTCCTTTCCTTTCACAAAGCCCCCATGTGCACAACAAACCCCCGGGAAGAGCAGAGACTGACAGGCAGGACCTTGGCGACCTTGGGGAGGTCTCAGACACCTAGACAGTGAGTGCGGTGCAGTACCAACCACAGCTGTGACCGGGCATCTCCAGGCACCGAGCTGGGACTGGCCATGTGGCAAGAGGAGCCTGAGACCATGGCATGACATGGAGCTGAGTTCACAGTCCACCAGTTCCCTTGGTTCTGCAGTTCGGTAGTATTGTGAGGGCATGGCAGACCCAGAGGCTCAGTGGCAGAGCCACCTGGGAAGGGTTGGTTATTGAAAACTACTGAGACAGGGCCAATGCTGAGAGGTGGCCTGACCGAGGAAGCAGAGATTTTACCAAGAGGAGCTGGAGGCAAGAGGGTTCAGGGATGGACATAGCACTGGTCTGCATGCCCATGCCAAGGCCAAGGGGAGTTTCTCCTGCAGCTGCTGCCAAGTCCCTCCTTACTCCTCCCGGACACCCTGCAGTCTGGCCTGGGCCAGTTCTGCAGCCTGGCCAACTGAGCTGCTTGCCAGTGGTTTCTTGTTCTACATAAAGCATGCTGGGGGTCTACTTGCCAAGGCCATGTTTGCATGAGGAATTGGGGCTGGGGCTCAAGTCCAGGTGTGCACACCAGTGAAAGGTGTGCACACCAGTCTGCTGCCCACCCTACCCAGCTCAGCGTCACACCCAGAGTTGATGACAGGCTCTCGCAGAGCTGGGAGTGAAATACAAGCTCCTTAATAGAACACTGAGTGTGTGTCTGTCATGTATGAGCAGGCGGGATTTGTGCCTAAGCTAACAGCCTGACCGCGGACCCAGGCTCACAGGGGAGTGGTTTGTGTGGGTGTCTGAGAAAGCCAGGGGGACTTGGCCCTCCCCCACGGAACCTGCCCACCAGGCCTGGCTGTCTTTCCCAAAGGCCCCGGCATCACAGGTGTGAGTGAGGACTGTAGCTTGTATGACCAGTTGTCAGCCCTGAAGCTTTTCTCATTCCCAGCATCATGGGAGGTAAGCCCTGGTTGTCCATTGTACACAGGAAAGAGTTCACATAATCATATTGATTTTCATTCTTGTCTAGTATTTAATTTCAACTCATTTAGGATGTTTTCATATTGAGTGACTTAGGTGAGTTGTTCCTATTAGAGCAGCAAGAACTGAATATTTGAGGGTGAGAATGGTATACAGGCCATTTTTTCTTTTAAGGAGGGTGTGATATTGTGACTTACAATAAGAAATATATGTTGGATTTTATCCATGGTACTTGGCTTACAGCTCCCAAATTCTTTGGAATTTTCTGAGCATAAGAACAATGGGAACATCTTTTGCTGTAATATTTGGTCTCTCCTCAGTTCCTGAAATTGCTTTAAAGTCATCAGAGTAAAATGGGCATCTTATTCACAAGCCCTTTTCCACCACAACTGGGTTTATGTTAACTAGGTGGCTTTTGGAAAGTACCTAAGGTTAGTGTCTAGTTGCCAGAATAGAGGGTTGGAACTTTCAGTTCCACCCCCTAATTTTCAGGGAAGGGAGAAGGACTAAAGATGAAATCAATCACCAATGGCCAGTGATTTAATGTCTTGCCTGTGTAACAGAGCCTGCATAAAACCCAAAAGGAAGGGTTCAGAGAGCTTCAGATTGGTGAACACATGGAGATTCTGGGAGAGTGGCCTGCTCAGAGGTGACATGGAAGCTGCGCCCCCTTGCCCTGTGCCCTGCCTTGTGCATCATTTCCATCTGTCTGTTTCTGATCCTGTTATGTGCGGAATTCAGAGAACTTCCATGTTGGGGGACCAGAACATGCCTATATGACACCACATTGGGACACAGACCCATGAGTACAGAAGCTCCTTTGTCTGGGATCTTGCCCTATGTATTTCTTTATCTGGCTGTTGATTTATATCATTTAATATCCTTTTGTAATAAGCCAGTAATCTCATGTTAAAAGAGAAATAGGCCCAGAATGGGGTCATTTGCCCTCATGGAAACACATCAAGACTTAATTGCAGTTTTAACCTCCCCCAGGAATGTGACTATTATAATCTGTATTAGAGGCCCAGTGCATGGATTTGTGCACTGGTGCGGGGGGGCGGGGGGCGGGGGAGTCTGGTCTACGAGGATCTGCCCACTGTGGGAGCACTGCTCATCCCGGTCAGCCAAACTGCTGTTCCTGCTGTGGAAGTGCATTGACCCCTGGAGAGCAGCTACTGCATTGAGCATCTGCCCCCTGGTGATCAGTGCACATCATAGCAACTGGTCAACTGGTCATTCACCATTCAGTCGCTGAACTTTCATATATAGAGATGTTAACACCTCTACTATTCCCTTCCCCCAGAAGAAGTCCTGGCTGGAAACAATCCTTTATTTTCCTGTAGTTAATAACTTCCTTGCCCACTCTTTTCCTACCTATAAAAACCTTCCATGTTGTACAGTTCCTTAAAAGCACCTCTTTGCTTGCTAAATAGGATGCTGCCTGATTCATGAATTGCTCAATAAAAACACTTAGATCTTCAGATTTACTTGGTTAAATGTTTGTTCTTTAATACTAGTAAGTAAATAGATTTCCAGAGTTCTGTGAGCTGTTCTTCAAACTAACCAAACCTCAGGAAGGAGTCATGGGAACCTCTGATTCACAGCCAATAAGTCAGAAGCACAGGAGACTGAGGCTGGCTGTTGGTAATATCGGTAAAGTTTCTACTAAAGGGTATTTGGTTTCCTTACATTCATATAATAGTTTGGCTTTGTGATGACTCATTTTGTTTTCTGTAAAATCAAAACAACAACAAAAATAAGATGGCCAAAGGAGAATGTGAATGATGATCAAGTCCCTCAAGAATATTTGAGTTGGGTTAATTCAGAGGATTATACAAGCCCTTGGCTATCAGACTTTTTCTTTTATCAATAACTTTTTTAGAATTAGTCCATTTGGGGACTTTATAGAGAAATTATTTTTTTTCTTTGGTGTTCAAGAAGAATGACTGAAGGTGACAGGGGAGGTTGTATTGGATGGAAGGGAGAACATTTGAACAATCAGAGTCAGTCAGGACAGAATACACTTTCCTAAAAGGAAGCAGAACTTGTGTGTGGGGCTGCTCAGTTGACTCCCAGATCTTTCTTATTATAGGAGCTCAGGTTCTTGAATTCCCATCCTCAATTTTCCTCTTCCTGGTATCTTCTTTGAATCCAAGACGGCATGGGACCTGCAGGCTTTCTGCAATTCCTCCTAAAAGGTTCCTGAGCCCAAGAAAGACCAATTTAGTACTAATTGTGTGTTTTGTTTTGTTTTCACATTCAAATAACAAATGTCAGACTTGCATGGGTCTAGACTTTTCACTTAGAAACTTTTTCTTTAGGTGAAACTTGGCAATATGATAAAATGAATGCATCCTGGAGGGTGTGGCAACACATCAGTAGCCACTCCACACACCTAGGAAAAGCTGCACTGCTATTCCCAAGGTGGACTGGCCCTGAAGAGCAAGCTACATGGGTCTCAGATGTCATCTTCCCAGAGCTGACCGGTGAGTCTGCTCCCACACAGTGACTTTCAACATTTTGTTTCACAATAAACATTAAGAAATACATTTTTAATTCCAAGTCAGTACTCACCCACATATGTAACTAAACAAAGGTTTATAAAAATTACTTCTACTTCTGACCTTTTACTTTGATATTTCCAACCACATTTTCTGTTATGTCCAATTTTTTGTTTACCTCATTATAAAACAGTGAATTGGCCACAATTCACTAGATCAATTCTGTGGCCCACAAATGTTTGAAAACACTTTTCTTGTAGATTAAATTCTGAAGAAATTCCTAATATTTAATTACTAGTGATCTGGTGCACAGATTAGTACACATAGAAAGGAAATTAATTAGAAGGTGGCCAGGAGGGTGGGACTGGGTGAGATGGATCGGACATGCCCTGGAGCCAACCTCCTGTGGTCACTCCCCAGGGTCTGCAGAGTGAGCAGGGTCTGCAGAGTGAGCAGGATCCCTCTGGCAGGTGGGGTCCCTCAGCCTGGCCTGTGGAGATTAGCCAAAACCAGCTCTCCGACATCCCCTGATGGGTCCCAGAGTGCGAGAGGGCATTCTGCAAAATTGCTGTTGTACAGAGTGTGGAATGCAAATGCAAATGTACAGTAAACCAGATTTGGGGCCGATAGTGCCCCAACAACAACATAACTCATAGCTGAAGGTGGAATCGCATGGCCCGGCTCCCTCCTCTCTGGTTTCAGGGTGTGTCACCTGAGAATCACTGCTGCCAAGTCACTGCAGCTCAGCAGCTCCTGTGTTGAGCATCTGCCCCCTGATGGTCAGTGTGCATCATAGCAACTGGTCAGACTATTGGATACTTTTATTTATATACTAGAGGCCCGGTGCACAAAAATTTGTGCATTTGGGGAGGGGGTCCCTCAGCCTGGCCTGTGCCCTCTCACAGTCTGGGACCCCTCAGGGGATGTCCACCTGCTGGCGTGCCTGGCCAGCCTTGGTGAGGGGCTGATGGCTGTTTCAGGCTGCCCATAAGCCCTTCAAGGTTCGGGTCCCTACTGGGGTGCCTGGCCAGCCTGGGTGAGGGGCAGAGAGCCCTTTCAGGCTGCCCAGAGCCCCTTCAGTGTTCGGGGCCCTATTGGGGTGCCTGGCCAGCCTGGGTGAGGGGCAGAGGGCCGTTTCAGGCTGCCCACAGCCCATTCAGGGTTCAGGTCCCTAATTGGGTGCCTGGCTGGAAGCAGGTATCTGGGATTCATTCAACTTCTACAATTGAAACTTTGTTGCCTTGGTCTCCTGCTCAAAGCCTGGGTTGCTCCTGGCAACCCAAGGTCCCAGTCCGCCAGGTATCTGGGGTTTGTTTATCTTCTATAATTGAAACTTAGTAGTCTTGAGTAGAGCTCAGGGCCCACAGGGCCCTGGCTTCCTCCATTGCTTGAGGCAACTCCAGCTCTGTGGCCACCGCCATCTTAGTTGAGTTAATTTGCATGTTTGCTCCTGATTGGTTGGTGGGTGTGGCTTGTGGGCATGTCTTGTGGGTGTGATGGAGTGAGGGTCAATTTGCATATTACTCTTTTATTAGATTAGACTAGAGGCCCAGTGCACGAAATTCGTGCATGGGGGTGGTCCCTAGGCCTGGCCAGCAAAATGCAAGCATCTGGCATGGAAGGGCAGGTCCCAGCTGACCTCTGGGTCCTGGGCAGCACCTGGGCCCCCGGACCTCCGTGCCCCCCTCCACCTGAGTCATAGCGCCTGAGACACCATGTGGAGATGCACAGTGAGAGCAGCTGGATGCTGTGGGCTGGGATGCAGCATGGGCCTCTGGGCCACCCAGTAGCACTGCACAGAAGCCAGGTGGACAGCATGCTCTCTCCTGGCCAGCCTCGCATACTGCTCCTATGTGAAACCAACTGAACCCTGCGGTCCTGGGCAGCTGTGGCCTGGCTTGCCCAGAAGAGGCCATGCAGGTGCAGGGTGGGCTATGGCAAGATGGTAGAGCAGGTGAGCTGGCAGCACCAGGCCAAGGCACGTGTGAGTGGGGACCCGATTGGCCTGATGCTGCCGCTCACCTGCTCCACCATCTCGCCATGGTTCAGCTTGCTCTTGTTGGGGCCCATTGGGCCAGCAGTGCTTCCATTGCTGCCCGCTGCCAGTGCCTTGTCACCCCCAGACGCCCGTCATGTTCCATGCCACCCCTTCCTTGGTGGTCACTGCAAGTCATAGTGAGTGGTCAAACTCTTGGTCAAGGGGACAATTTGCATATTAGTATTTCATTATATAGGATAGATAAATAGATGTTTTGGACCCATTTTATGGATGAGAAAATAAAGACTTTGATGTTAACCTGTGTAGAGGTTCATTCAATAAACATTTGTTGCACTGTTACTATGATTTTTATGTGCCAGACACTGTTAGACTCTATGGATACAAACATTAACATCCTTTATTATTTCTTCTTAAGGGTAAGCTCACAGTCTGGGATATGAGAACCAATTCAAAATTAAACTTTTTTTCTAGGGTTCCCTAAGCATTACTTTGGGAAACCTGACATTCATTTGTAGAACAGGGAGGATGGTCTTTGGTAAGTAATGTCCTATTGGCTTTGGCTGGATTTTCACAAAAGGAAGAACCTCCAGTTCTGGTGCCAGTACTTCGAAAACCATGCCTCTCCTCTCTGGGATACAGGCACGTGCACGCAGAGGGTGCCTCTCCTTCCTGTGCTAAGGGCCTCCTCATTCCAGGCTCTTGTGCTCAGACTGAGACTAGTGGTCACGTGGGGCTTCCTGAGATGAACTAGGAAGGAGCTGAGAGGCCTCTACCATCTCTGGTGTGGCTGTCAGGGCAGTGTCCACAGGTGGGCGTGGCTCTAGAGGCCTTTGAGGGACAAACAAGCAGAATTTTCTCTTCAAGGTGTTTGCTTTTCTTCTCTAATGAGCTTATCACATGATGGATTGAACCTGGAGTTTCAAAAAGCACAATATTAAGAATACCAGGCTCCAGGTTCTTTACATACTTGATGAATGCACACGGTAATGCTGGAGAGAGTTGTGGTGAGCCCCGTTTTAAAGAGAAAGAGAGTGAATATGAGGCATAATACCTAAGATTGCACACTCAATGGCAGCTAGGATTCAAGCACAGATCCGTAGGCTTCCGAGGTCTGAAGTCTTAGCCCTGTCTATGGCAGCAGCCGTGGGCTGCAACAGATTCCCAGGAAGGAGCATAAAGGGAAAGCGATACTTGGTTGGAAGACTCTTGGGATGAGGAGGCTTGAGGCTTCCTCACTCCAGTCTTTGCATCCTCACCCTGCATTCTGTCGAACTCTGTCCTATCCCCCACGCCAAAGCTGAGAATCAGGGCCTGGTCAGCAAGCCTGGAGACCAGGACCTGGCCCACTCTGCACACAGTCCTGCTCAACCTGCAAACAAAAGGCACTTGCTCATCTTGGCTCATGGCCTGAGCAGATTTCTGCCCTCTCCTCAAGGTCCCACCTTAATCACAGAAATGCATTAGGTGGGGACCCGGGGGAGGATGAGGCCTGCAGTTCAGAGAAAACACTGTCCTTCTCGTTTCCTGGAGATTGTGCCATGGGCTCTGCTCTTACAAGTGCCTCCTGTGGGATTAGGATGAGTTCTGTCTGTGGCAGGACTTCGCTGCCACAGGGTTCAGCCTCCAGGGCTGATGTGGTGGCTGCAGATGTGGAGGCCGTGCAGGAAGGCTGGGCTCCATTGAGTGTTTCTGGCCTGCTTGTGTCCCTCATTTTCTTGATTTGTAACAGTATCAAAATTCAGAATACCTGGACATACATTCCTTATAAAATGTTTATTTTAAAGCATTGACGATATATAAGTACTTTTATTTCCACATCAAAGTAGAAACAGACACAAAAGAAACGTTTGTTCCTCAGGGAGACCACAAAATTAGAAGCCAGGGCCCTCACCCATCACCCACAGTTAGCTGGCTTTGCCAGGGCCTTGCTTAGGAATATGGGTCATTTCAGATTCTTGAGTCTGAATTTTTTGGCCCTCTATCAAAATAATAAGTTTAATGTGAGAATCAAACCATTATTGCTGGGCAAGAATAACTGGTCTAAGTCCTAGACAAAGCCATATAGAATTTCACAGATGTGAGCCAGCATTATGCAAAGTTGAACAACCCCATCCTTAATTCAATTTATTTATTCAGCAGAGGACTTGGGGAATATACAATTTAAGTTGAAAAACAAGACTATAAAGGGGATTAGATATCAATCTGGTTACCAAAAGAGGAGACTCCAGTCCAGCTTCTCCTTGACACCATGTGGCTCTCTCCAGAGTCCCGTATGTAAATCCAGAAGGCTTTGTGCTGACAAAGCTTTTTGATAAGATCAGCCTTAGAACTATGAACATTTTACTGGGGAAACATTTGTTATGAATGTGCCATAAGTTTTTAAGAGACCTCTCCATTGTATGGAAGTCTGGGGAGCAAGCTTTGAAGCCTAAAACCTGAAGAAGTTAGCTGGTGTAGAATTTGAAACAACACAATCTGAATTTGTGTTAAAGGAAAGGCTTTCAGGGTCATGGACAAAGCTCCCCATCTCCTTGAATTATGGGCTGACTTATGTTCCTCACCCCGAACCCCTATGGTGAAGTCCTAAACCCCCAGTACCTCAGATATGACTGTACTGGAGAGAGGGTTTTTGTAGAGGTAATTAAGTTAAAACAATATACTGGTGTCCCTGTAAGAAGAGAAGATTAGGACACAGATACAGGGGAAGATCTTGTGGGACACAGGGCAAAAACACTCATCTCCAATCCAAGGATAAAGGACTTAGAAGGAACCAACTTTGACCACAGAATTATATACAATTAACTTCACCATTAAAAATTGATCTCAGACTTCTAGCCTCCAGAACTGTGAGGAAATAAATTTCCGTTGTTTAAGCCACTCAATCTGTGATATTTTGTATAAATATCAAACACAAGAATACAAACACAAATAGGGAAGAATTGTCACTTTTCTTTATTCCTTTCGAATCAAATCAAATATGACCTGGGCCCTTATTCTGCTGACCTGGTAGAAAAGCCATTTCAGTCATTCATAGAGCTACCTCCAAGGATTTTGCAAAGGCTACAGGAGTTTACAGAGCCCCAGAGCTTCAGCAGACTGTTCTAGTCAGCAGTGTGGCCCTGTTCCAAATGGGCATGGGCTCTGGTAGTCCAACAATACTGTCGCCACCAAAACATGGGAATCTCTTCAGAAGACAAGAACACAGGGCCCGGGATCTGACCTCCTTAGATGCACCATGCAGCCACCTTGTGAGGGCCTGTCACCATCTTGAATCTTGAAGCATGGCCATGGAGGAAACCTTCCAGGTATGGCACACAATATTCTCAGAGAGTACAGGCCAGAGGCCACAAACTGAGCTCTGCGATTGGATGCAGTTTACAAACATGTTTTGATTGCCTCACACAGAACTTAGCTCTTGTAATTAAAATCTAGCTCTACAAGAGAAAGTATATCATGGAGAAGCAGCTAGATACATAGAGAGCTGAGCATCTTGCATTACCTCTCTCCTAATGAGCACTAGGTGGCTGGTTGGTGCTGGATACCACCCATGAGCTTGGCCTTCTAGTTGCTTCCTTCCTTTGTTATGGGCCACCTCTGTAGGTCTTTGAATTGACCACCCAGAGTAGGTTTTCTCAAAGGCAGGAAGAGAGGCAACCTCATTCAGCCCTGCGTTATAAATCCCTCCCAAGCAAGAAGCATGTAGAATTGGTGACTTGCTTGCAATGGAATCTTGATAAAAATTCTGCTAGAGCCAGTCATGAATTTTGTTCTCTAGAATTTATATTGTCAAATAGTATTTCATAAACTAAAAAGCAAACAAAGTAGAATAATTTAACATTTACTTTTCAATAACTGTTTTAATGCCATTGTCCCAAAATAGCTATACTTTTCTGGCTTCTGTTAGTCCAACTCACTGACAAAGAGAACAAAGATCCGATCTGTGTGCTAGAAAGAATTCTGGGCATGGATGTGGGGGGAAATATTTCAATGTTGGAATGTTCATGGACCTAGATATTTCTTGAATTCTAGAGATGTTGTACATGCTTGAGGTTGCCCAGTGCATCTGTTGACTAGGCTGTTGCTATGAGCAATACTTGAGAAGTCAAAGCAAAGACTAAACCTGAATAATAGAAACAGTAGCTACCACCACCAAGTACCTACTTCTGCAGGTGAGATAATGGCTATATATAATTCTGGTGATTACCATCCAGGAGCAGAATGACAACACCAGGATTTTGATATTTATTCCACCTGTCAAATCTGCTCTTTTTTATTTTTTAAAAAAATTAATGGACTTTATTTTTCAAATTAGTTCAGTAGTAGTTTTAGAGTAGTTTTGTTCATACAAAATTGAGCCACAAGTGGAGATTTCCCATATTCCCTTTGTGCTGCCTACATATAGCATCTCCCACTGTGAATATACCAACCATATGGTATATTGGATACAATTGATGAACCTACATTGGTACATCATCACCTAAAGTCTAGAGTTTACATTAGGGTTCACTCTTGACATCGTGCATTTTATCAGTTTGGACATGTATCCATTATTATAGGATCATACAGAGTAATGTCATTGTCCAAAATTACCTGTATGCTCTACCTATTCATCCTACCCTCCCTAATAACCCCCTTATTGTCTTCATATAGTGTCACATAGCTGGGACCATAAAGTCTGCAATTTTATTTTAAAAGTAATATATGGGTACCATCAGATTATTTTTATTAAAGTATAACTGGCATACATTATTATACTAGAGGCCTGGTGCACAAAATTTGTGCATAGAAAGGAGGTCCCTCAGCCCAGCCTGCACCCTCTTGCAATCTGGGACTGTTGGCTCCTAACCGCTTGCCTGCCTGCCTGTCATCCCTAACCACTCTGCATGCCTGCTTCATTACCCCTAACCACTTGCTTGCCTGCCTCATCATCCCTACCCACTCACCTGCCTGCCTCATCATCCCTAACTGCTTGCCTGATTGACCCTAACCACCTCTGCCTCGGCCCCCATTGCCACAGCTTCATCTGGAAGGATGTCCAGAATGACATCTGCAAGATCATTCAGCTGTCCAGTTTAATTAGCATATTATGTTTTTATTATTACAGATTAGTTCCAGATGTGCAATTTAAATATTACTCAGCAATTACTCTTGCCATTTGCAACATGACAACATGGATAAACCTAGAGGTTATCATGCTATGTGATCTAAATCAGAGAAAAAATATTACATATTTTACTTACATGTGGAATCTAAAAACAAAAACCCCAAAACAAATGAACAAACAAAACAAAACAGAAACCAACTTAAATGCAGAGAACAAACTGGTTGCCAGCAGGGAGTGAGTGGGGTGAAATAGGTGAAGGGGAATAAAAGGTATAAACTTCCAGTTATAAAATAAATCAGAGTATAATGTACAATACAAAAACATTGTTAATAATATTGTAATAACTTGGTTTGGTGAAAGGTGGTTATAGATTTGTTATGGTGATCACATCATCCTATATAATAAAAGCTTAATATGCTAAGTGTCCGGCCATTCAGCCATTCAACCAGTCACTATGACATGCACTGACCACCAGGCAATTAGAGCAGCTATATGCAAATTAACCCAGCCAAGATGGAGGCTGGCAGCCACAGAGTTAGAGTAAACAGAAGGCTTCTGTTGCAACTGCCTGACTAGGCTGGCTGGCCTCTGCTCAAGCAACAATGTTTCAATTATAGAAGCCATGGAGCTGAAGCAAACAGGAGGCTTCCATTGCCTGCCTAGGCCTCTGCTCAAGGTAACAAAGTTTCAATTATACAAGATAATAAACCCCAGAAACCTGATTCCAGCCAGTCTTGCTGGACCTTGGGTCAATGGGAGCTGTGGGCAGCCTGAAAATGGCCCTCAGCCCCTCACCCAGGCTGGCCACACCCACATGGGGTGAGGATCCCCACTGGGGGGGGGCTTGGCCAGCCTGCAAACAGCCATCAGCCCCTCACCAGGCATGCCAGCAGGTGGACATCCCTCGAGGGGTCAAGACTGTGAGAGAGCACAAGCCAGGCTGAGGGAACATCCCCTCAAGTGCACAAATTTTTGTGCACTGGGCCCCTAGTTTTTTATAAATAGAATCATTATCTGGTATTTTTTTTCACTTAGCACAAGTTTTGAGATTCATCTAAGTTTCAATATGAATCTTTGATATTGACTCTTTTAAATATTATTGTTGTTTTAATAAGCTTGCAATGCTTTTTTGGAGGTTTATTAGCCATTCATATATTTTTTCTTTGATAAATATTTTGCCCATTTTAAAATTGGGCTGTTTACAAGCATCTTCTCAGATCATAATGGCATAAAACTAGAAATCAACTACAATAAAAATATTGAAAAAAGATCAAACACTTGGAGGCTAAATAGCATGTTATTAAACAATGAATGGGTTACTAGAGAGATCAAAGAAGAAATAAAAAACATCCTGGAAATAAATGACAATGAAAACACAACAATCCAAAATCTATGAGACACAATTAAAGCAGTCCTGAGAGGGAAGTTCATAGCTCTACAGGCCTACCTCAAAAAACAAGAGAAACTGATAATAAATGACCTAACTCTACAACTCAAAGACTTAGAAAGAGAGCAACAAGAAAAGCCCACAGTATCCAGAAGGAAGGAAATAATAAAAATCAGAGCAGAAATAAATGACATAGAGACCAAAAAAACAATACAAAGGATCAACGAAACTAAGAGCTGGTTCTTTGAAGAATTAACCAGATTGATGAACCCCTCGCCAGACTTACCAAGAAACGAAGAGAGAGGACCAAATAAACAAAATCGGAAATGACAGAGGTGAAATGACAACTGACCCTACTGATATATAAAGGATTGTCAAAAAATACTACAAACAACTCTACTCCAATGAATTGGACAACCTCAATGAAATGGACACATTCCTAGAAAAATACAAGCTTCCAAAACTCAATCAGGAAGAATCAAAAAACCTGAATAGGCCAATAACTACCGATGAAATTAAAACAGTCATCCAGAAGCTTCCAGCAAACAAAAGCCCTGGACCAGATGGCTTCACAGGGGAGTTTTACCGAACATTCAAAGAATAACTGAAGCCAATCTTTCTCAGACTATGCCAAAAAATTCAAGATGAAGGCACACTTCCAAACTCTTTCTATGAAGCCACCATTACACTAATACCAAAACCAGATAAAGACACCACAAAGAAAGAGAATTACAGGCCAATATCCCTGATGAACATAGATGCTAAGATCCTCAACAAAATCCTAGCAAACCGGATCCAACACTACACTAGAAAGATCATACACCATGACCAAGTGGGATTTATTACAGGAATGCAAGGCTGGTACAATATCTGCAAATCACTAAACATGATACATCAGATAAACAAATTGAAAGACAAGAATCACATAATCATATCAATTGATGCAGAAAAGGCATTTGACAAAATCCAACACTCTTTCCTGATAAAAACTCTCAGAAAAGTGGGAATAGAGGGATCATACCTCAACATAATAAAAGCCTTATGTGACAAACCCATAGCCAACATCATACTCAATGGGCAAAAACTAAAACCAATTCCCTTAAGAACAGGGACAAGACAGGGATGCCCACTTTCACCACTCCTGTTCAACATAGTACTGGAAGTGCTAGCCAATGCGATCAGACAAGAAGAAGAAATAAAAAGAATCCAAATTGGAAAAGAAGAAGTGAAATTGTCATTATTCGCAGATGACATGATACTGTACTTAGAAAACCCTAAAGACTCCAGCAAAAAATTATTAGACTTAATAAATGAATATGGTAATGTAGCAGGATACAAAATTAACACCAAGAAATCTATGGCATTTCTATTTGCCAATAGTGAACTTACAGAAAGAGAAATTAAAAAAGCAATCCCATTCACCATTGCACCAAAAAAATTAAGATACCTAGGAATAAGCTTAACCAAGGACGCAAAAGACCTATACTCGGAAAACTACAGTACATTGAAAAAAGAGATAGAGGAAGACGTAAACAGATGGAAGAACTTCCCGTGTTCATGGATTGGTAGAATCAACATCATTAAAATGTCCATACTACCGAAAGCAATCTATAAATTCAATGCACTTCCCATTAAAATACCAACGGCATATTTTACAGACTTAGAACGAACTATCCAAAAATTCATCTGGAATGAAAAAAGACCCCGAATAGCTAAAACGATCCTGAGAAAGAAGAACAAAGTAGGTGGGATATCCATAGCAGATATCAAGCTATATTACAAAGCCACTGTTCTTAAAACAGTTTGGTACTGGCCCAAGAACAGACGTATAGATCAATGGAATAGAATAGAGAATCCAGAAATTGACCCAAACCACTATGCCCAATCAATATTTGATAAAGGAGGCAAAAGCATACAATGGAGTCAAGACAATCTCTTCAATAAATGGTGTTGGGAAAATTGATACATGCAAAAAATGAAACTAGACCACCAACTTACACTATACACAAAAATAAACTCAAAATGGATAAAAGACTTAAACGTAGACAGGAAACCATAAAAATACTAGAGGAATACACAGGCATTGAAATTGCAAACATGTGCCGAAGGAATTTCTTCACTGATACTGCTCGTAGGGCAACGGAAGCCAAAGAGAAAATAAACAAATGGGATTACATCAAAATAAAAAGCTTTTGCACAGCAAAGGAAACCATCAACAAAACAACAAGAAAGCCCACTGCATGGGAGAACATATTCACCAATGATATCACCGATAAGGGTTTAATATCCAATATTTACAGGGAACTCATACAACTTAACAAAAGATAAACAATCCTATAAAAAAATGGGCAATGGACCTAAATAGACACTTTTCAAAAGAAGACATACAGAAGGCAGAAAGACATATGAAAACATGCTCAATGTCACTAATTATACAAGAAATGCAAATCAAATCAACAATGCAGTATCATCTCACACCGGCCAGAATGGCTATCATCAACAAATCAACAAATGACAAGTGCTGGAGAGGATGCAGAGAAAAAGGAACCCTTTTGCACTGCTGGTGGGAATGCAGACTGGTGCAGCCACTATGGAAGACAGTTTGGAGTTTCCTCAAAACATTAAAAATGGAACTCCCATTTGACCCTGTGATCCCACTCCTGGGAATATATCCCAAGAAACCAGAAACACCAATCAGAAAGGATATATGCATCCCTATGTGCATAGCAGCACAATTTACCATAGCTAAGATTTGGAAACAGCCTAAGTGACCATCAACAGATGAATGGAAAACTGTGGTACATCTGCACAATGGAATACTATGCTGCTGTAAAAACGAAGGGATTCTTGCCATTTGCAGCAGCATGGATGGAACTGGAGAGCATTATGCTAAGTGAAATAAGCCAGTCAATGACAGAAAAATACCACATGATCTCACTTATTTATGGATAATAAACACCATTATAAATTGATAAACATAAACAAATACAGAGACAGAACAGCTTTGAACAGACTGTCATCCTACAGCTGGAAGGCTGTGGAGGGTTGGGGGGAAATTAAGAGATCAACCGAAAGACTTGCATGCATGCATATGAGGATAATCCATGGATACAAGAAACTGGGGGGTAGGGGAGGAGGGGGGAAGGACAAAGGGGAAAAATGGAGACCTATCTATCACTGTTGTAATACTTTAAGCAATAAAAAAAAAACTCAGAGGGAAGGCAGGGGAGGGTGGTGCCAAGGGGGAGAGATCAACCAAATGACTTGGATGCATGCATAACCTACAGATACAGACAGTGGGTGGTGAGGGCATGAATGGGGGGATGGGAGACAATGGGAAGATAATGACACATTTGTAATATCTTAATCAATAAAGGGAAAAAAGCAAAGAAAAAATAAAATTGGGCTATTTATCTTCATGAGTTATAGGAGTTCTTTATAATTTCTGTATTAAAGTTTTTCATTAGATATATGATTTGTATTTTTTCTTCCAGCTTATGGATTATCTTTTTATTTCCTTAATGGTATATATATATTTTTAAATATATTTTATTGAGTTTTCACAGAGAGGAAGGTAGAGGGATAGAGAGTTAGAAACATCGATGAGAGAGAAGCATCGATCAGCTGCCTCCTGCACACTCCTCACTGGAGATGTGCCAGCAACCAAGGTACATGCCCTTGACTGGAATTGAACCTGGGACCCTTCAGTCCGCAGGCCGATGCTCTATCCAGTGAGCCAAACCAGCTAGGGCTTAATGGTATATTTTGAAAAGCAAAAAATATTAATTTTTACAAAGTCCAATTTATCAAAAATTTTGTTGACTATACTTTTGATGTCATATCTAAGTAATCTGTGCCTAACTCAAGGTCACAAAAATTTCCTTATATTTTCTTCTGTAAGTTTTATAATTTTAACTTTTATATTTAGGTGAATGACAGATTTTTAGTTGATTTTTGTATATGGTGTAAGGTAATGGTTTAATTTAATTTTATTTAATTTGCATTTATGTATCTAATTGTCCCAGAACTATTTATTGTGAAACATTGAATTACTTTGGCAACTTTGTCTAGAAAAGTATTTCTTGACCTCCTATTCTGTTTCATTGATCTATGTGAATTCTTACATAATTCCACACTATCTTGAATATTATAGCTTTATGATATACTTTGAAATCAGGTAGAGGTTGTTTGATAAGACACATGTATTTATTTATTTGGCCCATTGTGTGGAACTGCAGGTTACTTATGGACTTACTTTCTTCAAGCTAACATCTATTTATTAAAATTATATATATATATATATAATTGATTTTTTACAGAGAGGAAAGGAGAGGAATAGAGAGTTAGAAACATTGATGAGAGAGTAACATCAATCAGCTGCCTCTTGCACACCACCTACTGGGGATGTGCCTGTAACCAAGGTACATGCCCTTGACCGGAATCAAACCTGGGACCTTTGAGTCCGCAGGCCAACGCTCTATCCACTGAGCCAAA
>PVJC01011710.1:0-41058 GCA_004026665.1 Murina feae
TGAATACTGATGTTCACTGGACTCCATATTTAGGGTGTTCTGGGCCTCTAGGCAGTTCAGGACGCACTTGACCTAAGGAGTCCTACTGAGCATGAGCCGTTGCCATGGCCCTGCTTAGAGATTGCCCTTTATGCCCCCATAGTGATAGATTAATAGAGGAGATTAATTCCTCCCATGGTCCTTCTCCACATTACTGACCATGGAATATTTACAGGTCTCCGTGTGTGTGCACGTGTCATCGACATCCAGAAGTATCCAGGTAACAGTCATGACTCTCCAACCAAAGCCGTGGACTAAGGCAATGTGCAATTGTCTTGGTAGCCTAAGTAAGATACATACACCACCCATTTTTCACAGTGTTTGTTTCAGGTTATGGTGCGCCCACTCTTGGAAGTTTATTTCTGAGAGCTTTGTAGGCATCCAGTAGGTTTTGGGTCAGGGATGAACTGGGCCTAAACCACAGCACAGACCAGCCAATCTTCATGTTCTAAGGAATCCATGATTGTGTACCTCACATTTTTATTCCATCTCTTTGTTGCGGGTGGTCAGACAATAACCCATGTGTTTTTACCTTTTCTCTTTCAGACATTAGTCATGTTTAATGTGGAGCGTCCCTGGGGGGATGATTTGTGGTGAGTACCCTGACATTCCCAATCTACGTTGTGACCATAGGATTTTTGGAGGGATGCATAGGAGAGATGATAGTGTATGACGACGAAGATTTTTACCTGCTTTTGCAAAGTTATCAAGGTTGAGGCGGTGTGTTTTGCCGTAATGGAAATGAAAAAAAATTGTTGGCAGGTGTGGTGGTAAAATGAGTTGTGATCCTAAACGCTTTTTTCACATGTGTTTCTTCAGATTCTTATGAAGAGAATTGGGTGAGCTAACAATGGTCCTTAAGGGAGTCTGCCTTAATCCTGGTAGGTGGTCTAGTGGGTCCTGCCACTGTGTACTTCATCTCATACTCAAGGTGAGGTTAAGTGAAAAGGATGGTCTTAACACTTGTGTTAACTACCATGTTTGTATGGGGAGGTTGGCCGCAGTGGAGGTACTGAGGTAATGGCTGCTTACTGTACCACCATTGCCGCCCTCCCTCCCCTTATAAAAGTTCAGCACATACCATGTGATGCTCACATATGTAGGTAAGTGATGCCATGTGCTAATACTCATTGTCAATATGATTTCATTGCAGGAATTCAGATAAGAAAGTATGGATTCATTGCCAATCTTCTTAAGTAGGTGGTTAAAAGTTGCTATTTTAGAGAAGGTTTATGTTTCCTACTGTGCATGTTCCAGGAATTCAGACAAGCTGGTAATTCTCCTGGCTTGCCAACCCTCAGCACTTATTCTAGGTTATTTACAAATATCCAGTCCAGAAGTGACGTGCTTGTGACAGTGATGTCGACTCTGGTTAACTACACGTATCCAGGCAGATTTGATGTTTCTCATAGTGGACGAGGTTGCTTACCAGTGACCTGGTGGGGAAAGGGTGCCCTGGAATGAAGGACCTGGCTGTTATGCAGGTAAGTGGTGATGTGGCTTCAACCACAGCATGACCATCTGATCTGTAGATCGCTGGGTAAGCGCTGATGTTTTTTTCAAAGAAATCCACGTGACCCTCCCTTCTTTGCAGGTATTCACGTAGGAAATGATAGTCCTCAGCAGTCTAGCAAGCTTCTGTTTGTGCATATGATATTTTAGAGAACATTTCTCTTTATCCCTGTGAGGGATGAGGGATTGCTCTATGTAGTTCCTTATCATAATAGGCTGGACCTCAGCACTAACCATGGAATGGTTGCAGGTGTCCGTGGTGAAAGGTGGTCATATCTGTCCATGGTCCAGACCTGGGAGTTCTGCAATGTATTCAGGCTGGGTTGATGGTGTCTTACAGAAGGAAGTGTTGCACCTAATCTGGGTTGTCCTGCTACACACAGTTCAGTGTTTTCACACATATCTTGTGTGTTTTTCAGGGTCTTGTGAAGAACAGATGCGGATGAACTTCATGGCGGTTAACCGAGGACATTTCTCATATGCAGACAAGTGGAGATTTGTCCTCACACTCATTGTTACCACAACTTATTTACCAAGATTCAGGTAAGAAATTTTAGGGACCCTACAGGAATTTTCAACTATATTGACTCTCCAGTTTGGTATGTTAGAGAAAACACAAGTTGTAGTACAGGATTATTGAGCGATTGGAAGATATCAGTGTAACTAACACGGATCTTTTAAGTCACTTTAATAACTAGGTTTTTCGTTCTCTGAGGGCACCAGACAGCAGATGAAGGTGGCTCCAGCAATGGAAGATATCTGAGAGGACTGAAAGATGCCAGGTAGTCTTGGAGTGTGTAATGGTGGCCAGACCCAGCTATTTGTAGTTTCTATTTTTGGAAGGTGTGACTCTGAACATGTATGACATTGTGTGTTTTCCAGGTTGCATTCTAGATATCATGGTGAACTGCATGGTCTTCATTGCCCTGACAGTGCTTGAATCTGAGTAAGTGATGATCTGTGCCTCATGCATCCTACACACCAGCTGACCTTCAGATGTCTAGGTGAGTGTGTGTGGTTTCACAGAGACCGTGTTATTGCTTTCCAGGTGACCCGTGAAGTCCTTCCTACTAGTCAGGTATGAGATTCTGTGACATTCACTCATGAGAGCATGATGGATGTGAATATTGATTTTTATTGGACTCCATATTGAGTATCTTCTGGACCTGTAGATAGTTGGGGATCAATTTGACTTAAGGTGTCCTACTGAGCATGGGTTGTTGCCATTGCCTGTCTTAGAGATTGCCCTGTATGCCCCCGTAGTAATAGATTGATAGGTAGACTTCCAGGTAATTTCTCCCATGGTCCTTCTCCACATTACTAACTGTGGAATGTTTGCAGGTATCTCTTTGTGAGAAGAAGATATCATCAGCATCTACAAGTATCCAGGTAATTGTCATGAGTTTCCTACCAACGCTGTTGACCAAGGCAATGTGCGGTTGTCTAGGTAGCGTAAGACATGTACACCACCCATTGTCCATAGTGTGTCTTTCAGGTTATGGTGAGCCCATTTCCGGGACGCCTATTCACGGTAATTTTGCAGGCATCCAGTAGGTATTGTGTGCAAGGAGGAAGTCCTACACCACAGCACCTTTATGTTCCTAAGGAAGCAATGACTGTGTACCTAACACATGAACCTAAAACTTTCTGTTTCAATCACTTTCTGTAGGGCGTCAGGTAGTAACCATGTGTTTTTACCTTTTCTCTTTCAGACAAAAGTCATGTTTAATGCTGACTGTCCTGAGAGGATGATATCCATTGAGTACCCAGGTGTTCTCAAACCAGTTAGTAACAAGATTTTCTGAGGGATAGGCATGAGAGATGATGGTGTCTTCTAGGAAGATTTTCACCTGATTTAATAGAGCCATCAAGGTTTCACCCTGGAAGTGGAAAGCATTGTTGGCAGGTGTGGTGGTAAAACAAGTTGTGATCCTAAACACTTTTGTCATGTGTTTTTTTCAGATTCTTGTGAGGAGAACTCTGTGAGCTAACTATGGTTGTCATGGGAACCTGCCTCTAAACCTGGTAGCTTGTCAAATGGGTCCTGCCGCTGTCCTTATCATCTGATACTCAAGGTGAGGTTAAGTGAAGAGGATGCACTTAACACTTGTGTTAACTACCATGTTTGTAGGGGGAAGTTGGCGCTATGTGTGGTACTGAGGTAATGGCTGCCCACAGTACCACCCATGCCGCCCCCCTCCCCTTACAAAATTGCAGCACAGACCATGTGATGTTCACATGTATAGGTAAGTGATGCCATGTGCTAAAACTCCTTTTCGCCGTGATTCCATTTCACATTTCAGGTAAGAAATTATGGGTTCCTTGCCAATCGTCATAAGTAGGAGTTTAAAATTGTCTATTTTAGAGAATGTTTACGTTTCCTACTGTGCATGTTCCAGGAATTCAGGAACGCTGGCTTGCCAACCCACAGTACTGATCATTGGCTATTCACAGGTGAACAGTCCCAAGGTGATGTCTTTGTGACAGGGGTGTTCGCTCTGGATGACTACACATATCCAGGTAGAGTTGATGTGCCTCATAGTTGACGAGGTTGCTTACTGGAGTCCTGAGAGGAAAGGTTTGTCATTTACAGACATTTCATGACTTTCAGGTTCCTGTGAGGAAAAGACCATGACTGTTACGTTTCCTCAGCATGAACAACGTGGGTGTTAGGCAGGTAAGTGATGATGTGGGCTTCAAACACAGCATGAACCTTGTGATCTGCAGATGGCTAGATAAGCGCTGATATTTTTCCCAACAAAATCGAGGTGACCTTCTCTCATTTGCAGGGATTCAGGTAGGAAGTGATCGTCCTTAGCAATCTAGCAAGCTCCACGTTGTGCATGTGATATTTTAGAGCACTGGTTTCCAGCCATTCAGACCTCATGGACCACCATTGGTCTGCGGACGTCCAGTTGGCAGCCTCTGTTTTAGAGAAGGTTTTCTTTGTCCCTGAGAAGGATGAAGGATTGCCTATCAAGGTCCTTGTCATAACATGCTGAATCACAGCACTAACCATGGAAACAAGTGTTGGAGGTTTCCCGTGGGTAAATGTCATATGTGACCATTGTCTGACCTTGGAGTTCTGCAAGTACTCAGGTAGAGTTGATGGTGTCTTAAATACATGTAATCTGAGGTGTCCCGCTGCACAAAGTTCTGTGTTTTTTCACAGACCTTGTGTTTTTTCAAGGTCTTGTGAAGAAGAGATGACCGTGCAGTTCATGGCTGTTAATGGGAGACATTTCTGATAAGCAGATAAGTGACGATGTGTCCTCCCACTCATTGTTACCATGACTGGTTTACCGAGAGTCAGGTAAGACATTCTAGGGAACCTAGACGTACTAGCAACCAACTTGGATTTCCAGTTTGGTATGTTAGACAAAACTTAATTTTACCATAGGTTTGCTAGCAATTGGAAGATATCAGTGTAACTACCACACATCTCCCAAGTCACATTAATCACTGGATTTTTCTTTCTCTGTGAAGACCAGCCAGCATTTGAAGATGTCTCCAGCAATGGCATAGATTTGAGAGGACTGCGAGATGACAGGTAGACTTTTGGTGTGCAGTGGTGGCCAGAACCCAGCTATTTGCACTTTCTATTTTTAGAAGGTGTGACTCTAGTCACGTATGGCATCCTGTATTTTTCAGGTTGTGGTATACATACCATGGTTAACTTCATCATGTCCATTGTCTGGATGGTGCTTGAATCCCAGTAAGTGATGATGTGTGCCTCATGCATCCTACATACCATCTGACCTTCAGATGTCTAGGTGAGTGTGTGTGGTTTTGCTGAGACCGTGTTATTCCTTTGCAGCTGAACTGTGAAGTCCTTCCTAGTACTCACGTATGAGATTCTGAGACATTCACTCATGAGAGTATGTGGGAGGTGAATACTGATGTTTAATGGACTCCATATTGAGGGTGTTCTGGGCCTCTATGCAGTTCGGGATCCATTTGACTTAAGGAGTCCTACTGAGCATGGGCTGTTGCCATTGCCCAGCTCAGAGATTGCCATTCATGCCCCCATAGTGATACATTGATAGGTAAACTTCCAGGTAATTTCTCCCATGGTCCTTCTCCATTACTGACCATGGAATGTTTGCAGGTATCTCTGCGTGAGAAGAAGTTGGTATCAGCATCTACAAGTATGCAGGTAATGGTCATGAGTCTCCAACCAAAGCCGTTGACCAAGGCAATGTGCAATTGTCTAGTTAGCCTAAGATGTGTGCGCCAACCATTCTCCACAGTGTGTCTATCAGGTCACGAGAGACTATACAGGGGAGGCCTATCCATGGTAGTTAACACAGGCATTCAGTAGGGATTCAGGTAAGGAATAAAGTGGGTCTACACCACAACACAGACCATCTGATCATCATGTTTTAAGGAAGTGATGACTGAGTACCAAACACTTCCTGATTCCATCGCTTTGTTGCAGGTGGTCAGGTAATAACCATGTGTTTTTTACATTTTCTCTTTCAGACGTAAGTCATGTTTAATGCTGAATGTCCTATAGGTGTTCCAAATCTAGTTAGTAACCACAGGATTTTTTGAGGGATACCTATGGGAGATGATGGTGTCTGCTGAGGAAGATTTTGACCTGATTTAATAAAGTGATCAAGGTTGAGGTGGTGTGTTTCATTGTAATGGAAGTGGAAAGCATTGTTGGCAGGTGTGGTGGTAAAACACCTTGTGATCCTAAACCCTTTTATCACAAGTGTTTCTTCAGATTCTTGTGAGGAGAACCGGGTGAGCTAATTGTGGTCTTATGGGAACCTGCCTCTAAATCTGGTAAGTGTTCAAGTGGGTCCTACTCCTGTGCACATCATCTGATACTCAAGGTGAGGTTAAGTGAAGAGGACGCTCTTCATACCTGTGTTAACTACTATGTTTGTAAGGGGAAGTTGGTGACCTGCGTGGTACTGAGGTAATAGCTGCCCACAGTACCACCCATGTCACCTCCCTCCCCTTACAAAAGCGCATCACAGACCATGCGATGCTCACATGTATAGGTAAGTGATTCCATGTGCTAACACTCCTTGTCGACATGATTTCATTGTAGGAATTCTGGTAAGAAATGGATTCCTTGTCAATCTTCTTAAGGAGGAGTTTGATAGTTTCTGTTTTAGAGTAGCTTTACTATTCCTATTGTGCATGTTCCAGGATTGCAGGCACAATGGTACTTACCCTGGCTTGCCAACTGACAGTACTGATCATAGGTCATTCACAGGTGTCCAATAGAGAAGTGACGTGTTTGTGACAGGTGTGTCCACTCTGGATGGCTACAAGTATCCAGATAGAGGTGATGTGTCTCATAGTGGATGAGGTTGCTTACAGCAGTCCCTGTGGGGAAAGGTTTGTCATTTATAGATATTTCATGCCTTTCAGGTTTTTGTGAGGAAATGACAATGACTGTTACCTTGCCCCTGAATGAAGGACGTTGTTGTTATACATTAAAGTTGTGACTTGGGCTTCAACCACAGCATAAGCCACGTGATCTGCAGATGGCTAGGTGAGCGTTGATATTTTTCCCAACAGAATCCAGGTGATCCTCTCTTCATTGCAGATATTCAGGTAGAAAGTGATATTCTTCAGAAATGTAGCAACCTCCATGTTTTTCATGTGATATTTTAGAGAATATTTTCCTTTGTCTCTGCGAGGGTTGAGGGATGGCTGTATGCAGGTCCTGATCATAATAGGCCCAACCCCAGCACTAATCATAGAACGGTTGCAGGTGTCCTGTGGTGAAATGGTGTCATATCTGACCATGGTCCAGACCTCGGAGTTCTGCAAAGTATTCCGGGTGGGTTGATGGTGACTTACACAAGGAAGTGGCACGGTTAATCTGGTGTGTCCCGCTACACAAACCTCTGTGTTTTCAAACACATCTTGTGTATTTATCAGGGTGTTGTGAAGAAGATATGGCGATGAAGTTCATTGCAGCTCATGGGGGACATTTGTCACATGTGGAATAGTGGTGATGTGTCCTCTCACTTATTGTTTCCACAACTTGTTTACCGGGAACCAGGTAAGAAATTCTAGGGATGCTAAAAGTACTAGCAACCATATTGAATCTCCAGTTCGTTATGTTAGACAATATTTAAGGTGAATTACAAAATTGCTGAGCGATTGGAAAATATCAGTGTAACTACCACGGATCTCCTAAGTCACATTAATCACTGTATTTTTCTTTCTCTGAGGGGACCAGCTAGCAAATGAAGGTGTCTTTGGAAATGGCATATATCTGAGAGGATTGCAAGAATCCAGGTAGACTTGGGGTATGCAGTGGTGGCCAGAACCCAGCTATTAGCAGTTTCTATTTTTTGAAGGTGTGACTCTGGACACATATGCTTCATGTGTTTTCCAGGTTGCAGTCTAGGTACTATGGTAGACTTCATGATGACCATCATTCAGACAGTGCTCAAATCTGGGTAAGTGATAATCTGTGCCTCACGCATCCTACACTCCATCTGACTTCGGATGTCTAGGTAAATGTGTATGGTTTCGCTAAGATGGTGTTATTTTGTGGCTGAACTGTAAATTCCTTCTTATTACTAAGGTATGAGATTCTGTGACAGTCACTCATGAGAACATGATGGATGTGAATAATGATGTTTTTTGGACTTCACGGTGGGTGTTCTTTGTGCTTGTAGGCAGTTCAGAATTCCTGAGACCCAAGAAATCCTGGTGAGCATGGGCTCTTGCCATCTCCCTACTCAGAGTTTGCCTTTTATGGCACCATACTGATAGATTAATAGGTAGACTTCCAGATCATTTCTCCCATGGTGCATCTCCACATTAATGACTGTGGAATTTTTACAAATATCTCTTCATGAGAAGTAGGTGTCATCGACATCTATAGATATGCAGGTAATTGTCATGAGCCTACAACCAAAAGCTGTTGACCAAGGCAATGTGCTGTTTTCTAAGTAGCCTAAGACATGTACGCCACCCATTATCCACAATGTGTCTTTCAGGTCATGAGAGACTATACCAGGGAGGCCTACCCATGGTAGTTATGCAGGCATGTAGTAGGGATTTGGGTCAGGGATGAAGTGGGCCTACACCACAGCACAGACCAGCTGATCATCATGTTCCTCAGGAAGAAATGACTGTGTACCAAGCACTTCCTGGTTTTATCGCTTTGTTGCACATGATCAGGTAACCATGCCTTTTTTCCTTTTCTCTTTCAGACATAAGTCATGTTTAATGCTGAGTGTTCTGGATAGATGATATCCAGTGAGTACCCTGGCATTCCCAAACTAGTTAGTAACCACCGAATTTTTTGAGGGATAACCATGGGAGATGATGGTATCTGCTGATCAAGATTTTGACCTGACTTGACAGAATTATCAAGGTTGAGGTGGTGTGTTTCATTGTAATGGAAGTGAAGAGCATTGTTGGCTGGTGTGGTCTCAATACAAATTGTGATCCTAAACCCTTATGTCACAAGTGTTTCTTCAGATTCCTGAGAGGAGAACTCATTGAGCTAACTATGGTCATTAGAGGGAACCTGCCTCTAAACCTGGTAGGTGGTCAAGGGGCTCCTACCACTGTGCTCATCATCTGATACTCATGGAGAGTTTAAGTGAAGAGGATGCTCTTAACATTTGCATGAACTACCATGTTTGTAGGGGGAAATTGGTGGCATGGATGGTACTGAGGTAATGGCTGCCCGCCACCTCCTTCCCCCTATAAAAGCCCAGCACAGACCATGAGATGCTCACATGTCTAGGTAACTGATGCCATGTGTTACCACTGATTTTCACCATGATCCCTTGGCAGAGATTCAGGTAAAAAATGATGGATTCCTTGCCAATTGTCTTAAGTAGGACTTTAAAAGTTTCTATTTTAGAGAAGGTGTACGTTTCCTATTGTGCATGTTCCGGTATTGTAGGCACACTGGCTTGCCAATCCACTATACTGATCATAGGTCATTCACAGGTGTCCAATACAAAAGTGACGCGTTTGTGACAGGTGTGTCCACTCTGGATGACTACAAGTATCCAGTTAGATTTGATGTGTCTCATAGTGGATGAGGTTGCTTACGGCAGTTCCAGTGGGGAAAGGTTTGTCATTTACAGACATTTCATGGCTTTCAGGTTTTTTATGAGGAAACTAGGGGCCCGGTGCACAAAAATTTGTGCACTCAAGAGGTCCCTCAGCCTGGTCTGTGCCCTCTCGCAGTCCTGGACCCCTCAGGGTATGTCCACCTGCTGGTGTGCCTCACCAGCCTGGGTGAGGGGATAATGGCTGTTTTCAGGCTGGCCAAGCCTCCCTCCCCCCCAGTGTGGACCCTCACCACATTGGGGTGTTACAAGACTGGGTGATGGGCTGAGGGCGATTTTCGGGCTTCCCACACTCCCTTCAGGTTTTGGGTTTCTACTGAGGTGCCTGGGCAGCCTGGGTGAGGAGCTGACGGGCGTTTTCTGGCTGCCCACAGTCCCTTCAGGGTTCAAGTCCCTACTGGGATACCTGGCCAGTCTGGGTGAGGGGCTGAGGGCCATTTTCAGCCTTTCAGGCTGCCCACAGCTCCCATTAACTCAAAGTCCCAGTGAGCCTGGCTGTTATCAGGTTTCTGGGGTTTATTTATCTTCTATAATTGAAACACTGTTGCTTTGAGCCAAGGCAGGTAAAGAAGCCTCCTGTATGTTTCAGCGATGTGGCTTCTATAATTGAAACATTGTTACCGTGAGCAGAGGCTCAGCCAGCCTAGGCAGGCAGTTGCAATGGAAGCCTGCTATTTACTTTAGCTCTGTGGCTGCCGGCTGCCATCTAGGCTGGGTTAATTTGCATATAGCTGCTCTGATTGGCTGGTGGGCGTGGCTTGTGCGTCCAGGAGAGGTGGTTAATTTGCATACTACTCTTTTATTAGATTAGATGACAATGACTGTTACCTTGCCCCGGAACAAAGGACATTGTTGTTATACAGGTAAGTGGTGACTTGGGCTTCAACCACAGCATGAGCTATCTTACCTGCAGTTCACTAGGTGAGCACTGATGCTTTTCCCATCAAAATCCAGTTGACCCTGTCTTCTTTGCAGGTATTTAGGAAGGAAATTATATTACTCAGAAATCTAACATGCTACAGGTTTTTCATGTGATACTGTAGAGAACATTTTCCTTTATCTCTGCGAGGGATGCGGGATGGCTCTTTATGCAGGTCCTGATAATGATAGGCCCAACCACAGCACTAACCATGGAAAGGTTGCGGTTGTCTTCACGTGAAATGATGTCATATCTGACTATGGTCCAGACCTTGGAGTTTGGCAAAGTATTCAGGCTGGGTTGATGGTGCCTTCCTGAGGAAAGTGTCGCAGCTAATCTGGAGTGTCCAGCTACACAAAGTTCTGTGTTCTCAAACACATCTTGTGTGTTTTTCAGGGTCTTATGAAGAAGAGATGAAGATGAAGTTCATTACGGTTAATGGGGGACATTTGTCATATGCGGAAAAGTGGTGATGTACCCTCACACTCATTGTTACTACGACTTGTTTTCCGGGAATCAGGTAAGATATTCTAGGGATTCTACAGGTACTGGCAACTATATTGAATCTCCAGTTTGGTATGTTAGACAAGTTAGCTGAGTGATAGGAAGATATCAGTGTAACCACCACAGATCTCCCAATTCACACTCATCAGTGGATTTTTCTTTCGCTAAGGGGACCAGTCAATAGATGATACTGTCTTTGGCAATGACAAAGATCTGAGAGGACCGTTAGATGCAGGATATACTTTGGGTGTGCAGTAGTGGTCAGTACCCAGCTATTTGCAGTTTCTAGTTTTAGAAGATATGATTCTGAACACATATGACATCCTGTGTTTTCTACATTTTGATCTTAGATACCATGGTAAACTTCATGATGACCATCGCTCGGTTGTGCTTGAATCCAGGTAAGTGATGATCTGTGCCTCACGCATCCTACACACCATCTGACATTCAGATGTCTAGGTAAGTGTGAATGGTTTCGCTAAGATGGTGTTATTTTGTGGCTGAACTGTAAATTCCTTCTTATTACTAAGGTATGAGATTCTGTGACAGTCACTCATGAGAACATGATGGATGTGAAAAAATGGTGTTTTTTGCACTTCACAGTGTGTGTCCTTTGAGCTTGTAGGCAGTTCAGAATCCCTGAGACCCAAGAAATCCTGGTGAGCATGGGCTCTTGCCATCTCCCTACTCAGAGATTGCCTTTTATGGCACCATACTGATAGATTAATAGGTAGACTTCCAGATCATTTCTCCCATGGTGCATCTCCACATTAATGACCGTGGAGTATTTACAGGTATCTCTTCATGAAAAGTGAGTGTCATTGACATCTACAGGTATGCAGGTAATTGTCATGAGCCTGCAACCAAAAGCCGTTGACAAGGCAATGTGCTGTTGTCTAAGTAGCCTAAGACGTGTATGTCACCCATTTCCACAATGTGTCTTTCAGGTCATGAGAGACCATATCATGGAGGCCTACCCATGGTAGTTATGCAGGCATGTAGTAGGGATTTGGGTCAGGGATGAAGTGGGCCTACACCACAGCACAGACCAGCTGATCATCATGTTCCTCAGGAAGTAATGACTGTGTACCAAGCACTTCTGGTTCTATCGCTTTGTTGCATATGATCAGTTAATAACCATGCCTTTTTTCCTTTTCTCTTTCAGTCATAAGTCATGTTTAATGCTGAGTGTCCTTGGTAGATGATATCCGGTGAGTACCCTGGCATTCCCAAACTAGTTAGTAACCACCGAATTTTTTGAGGGATAACCATGGGAGATGATGGTATCTGCTGATGAAGATTTTGACCTGATTTAATAGAGTTATCAAGGTTGAGGTGGTGTGTTTCATTGTAATGGGAGTGAAAAGCATTGTTGGGTAGTGTGTTCTTAGAAGAGTTTCTGATCCTAAACCCTTTTGTTCATGTGTTTCTTCAGATTCTTGTGAGGAGAACTGGGTGAACTAACTATGGTCCTTACAGGAACCTGCCTGTGAACCTAGTAAGTGTTCAAGTGGGTCCTACCACTGTGCAAATCATTTGATACCGAAGGTGAGGTTAATTGAAGAGGATGCTGTTAACACTTGTGTTAACCACCATGTTTGTAGGGTGAGGGTGGCAGAATGGTTGGTACTGTGGTAATGACTGCCCACAGTACCACACATTCCTCTCCCTCCCCCTTCAAAAGCCCACGGTATACCACGTGCCCACATGTCTAGGTAAGTGATGCTGTGTGCTAGCACTTGTTATCACCATGATTCCCTTGCTGGGATTCAGGTAAGAAATGATGGATTCCTTGCAAGTCATCTTAAGTAGGAGTTTAAAATTTAGAGAAGGTTTACATTTTATACTGTGCATGTTGCAGGAATTCAGGCATGCTGTTACTTCTCCTGGCTTGCCAACCTGCAGTAGTGATCATAGGCTTTTCTCAGGTATCCAATCCTGATATGACCCATGTGTGGCTGTGGTGTCAACTCTGGATAACTACACTGATTTATGTAGAGTTGATGTGTGTCATAGTGGACAGGTTACTTAAGGGTTTCCTGGAGGGGAAAGGCTTGTCGTTTACAGACATTGTATGACTTTCAGGTTTCTATGTGGAAATGACCATGACTGTTATGTTGCGCCGGAACAAAGGACGTAACTGTTAGGCAGGTAAGTGGTGATGTTAGGCAGGTAACTGGTAGGCAGGTAACTAACTGGGCTTCAACCCCAGCATGAGCCATCTGATCTGCAGTTCACTAGGTGAGCGCTCATGTTTTTCCATCAAAATCCAGGTGACCCTCTTTTCTTTGCAGGTATTCAGGTAGGAAATGAAATTTTCTTTAATTAAACAAGCTGCAGGTTTTTCATGTGATATTGTAGAGAATATTTTTCTTTATCTCTGCAAGGGATGAAGGATTGCTATATGCAGGTCCTGATAATGATAGGCCCAACCACAGCACTAACCATTGAAAGGGTGCAGGTGTCACAATGTGAAATGGTGTCATATGTGACTCTGGTCCAGACCTTGGAGTTTGGCAAAGTATTCAGGCTGGGTTGATGGTGCCTTCCTGGAGGAAGTGTCACAGCTAATCAGGGTCCAGCTACACAAAGTTCTGTGTTCTCAAACACATCTTGTGTGTTTTTCAGGGTCTTATGAAGAAGAGATGAAGATGACCTTCATTACAGTTAATGGGGGACATTTATAGTATGTGGAAAAGCGGTGATGTATCCTCACACTCATTGTTACCACGACTTGTTTCCCGGGAATCAGGTAAGATATTCTAGGAACTCTAGGGGTACTGGCAACTTTATTGAATCTCAAGTTTGGTATGTTGGACAAAACTAAAGAGGAACTATAGGATTGCTGAGTGATTGGAAGATACCAGTGTAACCACCACAGATCTTCACATTCACATTCATCACTGGATTTTTCTTTCTCAAGGGGACCAGCCAGCAGATGATGGTGTCTTTGGCAATGATGTAGATCTGAGAGGATGGTGAGATGCAGGATATACTTTGTGTGTGCTGTGATGGTCAGAACCCAGCTATTTGCAGTTCATATTTTTAGAAGGTGTGATTCGGACACCTATGGCATCCTGTGTTTTCCAGGTTGCGGTCTAGATACCATGGTAAACTTCAGGATGACCATCGCCTGGACGGTGCTTGAATCCTGGTAAGTGATGATCTGTGCCTCATGCATCCTACACACCATCTGACATTCAGACGTCTAGGTAATTGTGTGTGGTTTCGCTAAGACGATGTTATTGTTTTGCAGCTGCCTCGTGAAGTCCTTCTTACTACTAAGGTATGAGATTCCATGACAGTCACTCATGAGAACATGATGGATGTGAAAAAATGATGTTTTTTGGACTTCACAGTGTGTGTCCTTTGAGCTTGCAGGCAGTTCAGAATCCCTGAGACCCAAGAAATCCTGGTGAGCATGGGCTCTTGCCATCTCCCTATTCAGAGATTGCTTCTTATGGCACCATAGTGATAGATTAATAGGTAGACTTCTAGGTCATTTCTCCCATGTTACACATCCACATTAAAGAACGTGGAATTTTACATGTATCTCTTCGTGAGAAGTAGGTGTCATTGACATCTACAGGTATGCAGGTAATTGTCATGAGCCTGCAACAAAAGCCATTGACCAAGGCACTGTGCTGTTGTCCAAGTAGCCTAAAACGTGTATGCCACCCATTATCCACAGTGTGTCTTTTAGGTCATGAGAGATCATACCAGGGAGGCCTATTCATGGTAGTTATGCAGGCATCCAATAGGGATTGGGTTCAGGGATGAAGTGGGCCTACACCACAGCTCAGAGCAGCCAACCTTTGTTGCTAAGTCAGTGATGCTTGTGTACCTAACACTTACTGGTTCCATCGCTTTGTTGTAGGTCATCAGGTAATAACCATGTGTTTTTACCTTTTCTCTTTCAGACATAAGTCATGTTTAATGCAGAGTGTTTTGGGGAGGTGATATCTGGTGAGTACCCCAGGTATTTCCAAACCAGTTAGTAACCTTAGGATTTTTTGAGGGATGCCCATGGGAGACGATGGTGCCTGCTGAGGAAGATTTTTACCTGATTTAACAGAGTTATCAAGGTTGAGGTGGTGTGTTTCAATGTAATTGAAGTGAAATCATTGTTGGCTGGTATGGTCTCAATACAAATTGTGATCCTAAACACTTTTGTCACAAGTGTTTCTTCAGATTCTTGTGAGGAGAACTCAGTGAGCTAACTCTGGTCGTTATGGGAACCTGCCTCTTAACTTGGTAGATAGTCAAGTGGGTCCTACCTCTGTGCACTTTTCCTTAAGGTGAGGTTAATTAGGAGGATGGTCTTAACACTTATGTTAGCTACTGTGTTCGTTTGGGGAGGTGAACAGTATCCCTGATACTGAGGTAAGCACTGCTGTGGGCCTTAGCCCAGCGTGGACCATGTGATGCTTACTTGTCTAGGTAAGTGATGTGGTGTCACCATGATGCTTTTTAAGGGATTCAGGTAAGAGATGATGGATTCCTTACCAATAATTTTAAGTGAGAGTTTAAAAATTTTTATTTTAGTGAAGATTTACTTTTTCTACTGTGCACTGGTTCCAGGATTGCAGCTACTCTGGTACTTACCCTGGCTTGCCAATCTGCAGGAATTATCATATGCTTTTCCCAGGTGTCCAATCCAGAATTGACGAATTTGTGACAGTGGTGTTGACTCTGGATGACTATACGTATCCAGGTAGAGTTGATGTGTCTCATAGTGGATACTCCTGAGAGCATAGTTTGTCCTGGTACTGAAAAGGTTTGTCCTTTACAGACATTTCCTGACTACAGGTTCCTGTGAGCAAATCACAACCACTGTACCTTTGCACAGGAACAGAGGACGTGGCTGTTATGCAGGTAAATGGTGATGTGGGCTTCAGCCAAGCATGAGCCATCTGATCTACAGATGGCTAGGTGAGTGCTGATGTTTTCCCAACAAAATCAAGGTGACCCTCTCCCTTTTGCAGGGATTCAGGTAGGAAGTGATCGTCCTTAGCAATCTAGCAAGCTCCACATTGTGCATGTGTTATTTTAGAGCACTGGTTGCCAACCGTTCAGACCTCATGGACTACCAGTGGTCCACAGACCTCCCGTTGGCAACCTCTGTTTTAGAGAAAGTTTCTTTATCCCTGAGAGGGATGTGGGGTTGCGTATCCGGGTCCTTATCATAACACGCAGAACCACAGCACTAACCATCGAAATAAATGTTGCAGGTTTCCCGTGGGTAAATGTCATATCTGACCATTGTCTGACCTGGGAGTTCTGCAAAGTATTCAGGCTGGGTTGATGGTGTCTTACAGAAGGAAGTATCGCAGCTAATCTGAGGTGTCCTGCTACACAAAGTTCTGTGTTTTCTCACAAACCTTGTGTGTTTTCCAGGATCTTATGAAGAAGAGATGACGAAGTTCATGGTGGTTAATGGGGGACATTTGTCATATGCAGATAAGTGTGATGTGTCCTCATTCCATTACCATGACTTGTTTATTGGGAGTCAGGTAAGAAATTCTAGGGACCCTACAGGTACTAGCAACCATATGGAATCTCCAGTTTGGTATGTTAGACTTAAGTTGAACTACAGGATTGCTGAGTGGTTGGAAGATATCAGTGTAACTACCACGGATCACCCAAGTCACATTAATCACTGGATTGTTCTTTCTCTGAGGGGACCAACCAGCAGATGAAGGTGTCTTTGGCAATGGAATAGATCTGAGAAGACTGTGAGATGCCATATAGATTTGGGGTGTGCAATGGTGGCCCAGAACAAGGCTATTTGCAGTTCCTATTTTTACAACTTGTGACTCTGGACACGTATGGCATTGTGTGTTTTCCACATTCCAAGGTCTAGATACCTTGGTGAACTTCATCACCATCAATACCCTGATGGTGCTTGAATCCCAGTAAGTGATGACCAGTGCCTTATGCATCCTATAGACATCTGACTTTCAGTTATCTAGGTAATTGTATATGGTTTATATAACACCATTTTATTGTTTTGCAGCTGACCCGTGAAGTTTTTCTAGTATTCAGGTAGGAGATTATGTGACATTCACTCATGAGTGCATGATGGATGTGAATAATGTTGTTTTTCAGACTCTATATTAAGGATATTTTTGGCCTCTAGGCAGTTCAGAATTCATTTGACCCAAACAATACTCGTGAACATGGGCTGTTGCTGTCTCCCTGCTCAGAGATTGTGTTTTATGCCTCCGTAGTGATAGAGTGACAGGTAGACTTCCAGGTCATTTCTCCTATAGTCTGAGACCACAATTCTGATTGTGGAATTTTTGCAGACATCTCTGCAAAAGAACGTGTCTCTCAGTTCGTTGTAGTCATGGATGTCTTTAACTACCCAGTTAATGGTGATCGCTGCTTAAACAATGCTGTTGACCCAGAGAATGTGCAGTTTTCGAGGCAGTTTAAGACATTTATGGAATATATTTTCCACAATGTTCCCTTCGTCTCATATGAGGACATTACTGGTAAACCTATCAAAGGTAGTTTTCAAGGTATCCAGCAGATATTGAGGTAAGGTCTCCTGTGTGCCTATGCACAGCACAAACCATCTGTTCATCACATATTTTTGTATGTAATACCGTGTGCTATCACTTCTCATTTCCATGTTTTTTTTAATGTATTCACGTAACAAATGATGGATTTCTCATCAATTCTGATAGCCATGTGTTTATACTTTAGTATACATATACTAGAGGCCCGGTGCACAAAAATTTGTGCACTGGGGAGGGGGGGTCCCTCAGCCCGGCCTGCGCCCTCTCGCAGTCTGGGACCCCTCGGGGGATGTCCATCTGCTGGCGCGCCTGGCCAGTCTGGGTGAGGGGCTGATGGCTGTCTGCAGGCTGGCCAAGCCCCCCAGTGGGGACCCTCACGCTGTGGGGGTGTGGCCAGCCTGGGTGAGGGGCTGAGGGCCATTTTCAGGCTGCCCACAGCCCCTTCAGGGTTTGGGTCCCTACTGGGATGCCTGGCTGGAAGCAGGTATCTGGGATTTATTTAACTTCTATAATAGAAACTTTGTTGCTTTGGTTCCCCCTACCCCCGCCCCTGCTCGAAGCCTGGATTGCCCCTGGCAACCCAAGGTCCCAGCCTGGCAGGTATCTGGGGTTTGTTTATCTTCTATAATTGAAACTTTGTAGCCTTGATTAGAGCTCAGGGCCCACAGGGCCCTGGCTTCCTCCACTGCCTGGGGCAACTCCAGCTCCATGGCTGCCACCACCTTAGTTGAGTTAATTTGCATATTTTCTCCTGATTGGTTGGTGGGTGTGGCTTGTGGTGTAACAGAGTGAGGGTCAATTTGCATATTACTCTTTTATTAGATTAGATTGTTTACATTTAACCATATATATATATATATATATATATATATATATATATATATATGAAGGGATTAAAAATATACAAATTTTTATAATGATTGTTCCCTACCAAAGTACTAATTATAGATTTTTTTCTGGTGTACAGTGCAGAAATGTTGATTTTTCTGACTTTAGTGTAGATTTTGGATTTCTTCATGTGTCCTGATAAATTTACTGTCTCATAATGTCAAAGTAAACAAGTTTATTTGCTGGTCTGGTGGTAGAAAAAGTTATTTCTTTTAATACAGATTTCATAAGGTGTCTCCAGGTTCCTTTCACATAGTCACAGTTTACCTAACATTGTCATTAATGGGACATATGGCTTGTATGGTGAGTGATGATATGGGCTTAAACCACAGCACCTGGCATCTCATTGCCAGAATGCTAGGGAATTTACCATTATTTCTTTGCAGATCCCTAACCAGTTCTAGAAGTTATTGTCATTTTTTTATATTTTACATAACATTTCTTTTTAACTATGCAAGTTTTGAGTAATTTCATATATCCACATAATCATGATATTCAAATCATCTTGTAAATTTCCAGGTGTTCCATTAAGAGGGTCTTACCTGACCATGGCCTTGGCATGGTGTACTGCTAATGCTCAGGTACAATTGATGTTCTTATAATGATGAAAGTGACGAATGTTTTTGTGTGGGGATCTTGGTAGAACAGATTGTGTCATTTTACACATATGTCATAATGGGTTTCTCAGGTTCATGACAACGGATCATGGTGACCCTATCAATGGCTGTTAACAGGGGATACTTCTAAAATCCTGGTTAGTGATGATATGCACCTTCACCATATCATAGACCAGGCACTCTTTATATTCTTAGGTAAGTGATGCTTGCCCTTGTTCTACCGTGAGATTTTTTTCTTTAGGTTTCAGGTAAGAAATGATAGTGTTTTACCAGTTCTATAAATCATGTTACCCTACTGGTTTATATATTGGAAAATATTTGTGTTTAACTATGTTGTTGTTGAGTGATTGTCAGATATCCATATACTTATCATGGATCTGAGAGTCACAGTAGCAAACATCGGTTTTTTCCCAGGTTAGTATTCAAGAGATAATGGTGTCTCTAAGACTGGCAGAGACCGTGGAGTGCTCCAAGATTCCAGGTAGATTTGAAGAGTCTTTCAGTGATGATAGTAACAAGGTTATTCAGGGTCCAGGTAAGAAAGGTGTGTTTATAGACACATTTGTTACAGTGTGTCCTTTAGGTTACTGTTAAAAGGTGGTGATAGACCTCATAATGATCAGTACAGGTATTTTGCTTGTGTCCAGGATAAGTGATGTTGTAGGCCTTTTGGACACTACATACCATCTC
The DNA here is from genome assembly GCA_004026665.1 of Murina feae. NCBI lineage: Eukaryota > Metazoa > Chordata > Mammalia > Chiroptera > Vespertilionidae > Murina > Murina feae. The sequence goes on from PVJC01011710.1 coordinate 19,763, forward strand.
ATATCTTGGTAAACACAGATGACATTCCTAACTTTCGTATTGCCAAGTTTTTTGCAGGTATCCAGGTAAGAAATGATATTGTCCCAATCAATACTAATAATTAGCCCTTATTAATTTAGAGTTTTATGGCTCCCTTTAAGTTTGTAGTGAATCATAGGATTTTCAGGAATCCAGGTTGTGGAATTGTTCTTAAACACTGTTATCTCTTTGGTGTTTGTAGGTTTCAGTTCGGTAATTGTTGAGAACCTAAGTATGATATTAAAGGCAAAGTTTTGCTTTCATCCCCTATAAGATGATGGTGTTTGTACCAGTTTAGAGGTCATGAGAATTTGCATGCATCCAAGTAGGCAATGATGGTGCTCTTAAACAAGCATAGTGGCCAAGTTTATTTGCAAGTATCCTTGTAAGTTGTGTTGACTAACCACTGCAGTGATCTGGGGAATTTTGCCAATATCCTGTCATACATACTATGAAGGCACCTCTCACTGAGGCATTTTTCTTAGGAATTTGTAAGTATCCAGGTAAGAGTTGATGGTGTCCCGAATTAAGATGATAACCATGTGATTTTGCAGCTATCCCAGCATGATATGACATAGTCCTACTCTGACTTTGATCCTGTGCCTCTCTAGGTATTCAGGTGAGAGGTGGTATTTGTCTGATTACATTAATGACCATGGGACAGAGCAGGTGAAGAGCTGCTGGTATGCAGGCAGAAGATTATTGTGTCTGTATCTACTGTGCTGACCTTTGAATTTTTCATGTGTCCAGGTAAGAGGCAATCTGTCTCTTAACTTGCTAGTAGCCTTGGCATACTTAGTTGTTCTGGTAAGGAGTGATATGTTCTTATGTAACCATGTTAGTTACCATGAGATTTTGCAGATATCCACATAAAAGATGATGGTAGTTCTAACTATGGTATTGACCACAGGATTTTGCAGGTATATCCAGTATGAAATTGTATATCCACAACTATATTATTTATCCTCAGAGTTTTTAGGTAATCTGGGAAGAGATAATGTTATTGCTAACAATACGAATGGTCAGAGCATTTTGCAGATACACAGTCAAGAGATAATGGTGTCTTTATCAACATTGGTGTCCATGGCAATGAAAGAAGACTGGGATACTTTTTTTGGCTAGCTATATATTTTCTTAAAAGAATTGTAACATTTAATGGCTACTAAATATTCACAATCACATTTTCTTATATGCATCCCTTAATTTGTTCAATTTTTTTCATAATGACATTGGTACTAGTAATCTTATGCCCACATTTATGAAATATTTTAATACTTAGGAGCCGTCAGTACAGACATGCTTCCTGTAAAATGTTATTCCTAAAGAAAAATGGGCTATAGAGTCAATTCTTAGTTAACGGATTAGGGACAACCAAAGAAGAGGAATATTCATGTGCATATTCTGGAGAAAAACCTTTTTACTTTCACCCTCCTGATATGAATAGGTATGTGATATGTTAGAAATAGATGTGAAATTATATAGATTAAGGGGGACTTGAATAGCTCTTCTGCAATTATTAATTCAGTTAATTAAATTTTATTTAGATTATACCGTTGAAACAGAAACTGAGAGCTGAATAAGAACTTGGTGACCAACTACTTCACCACCATCATGAATGAGAAAACACTGAATGCAGAGAGGTCAATCAATGTCACACAATGTTTAGTTACCACCTGCTCTTTCAACTGTCCTGTTTTCTTTGTTTGAAAGCCTAAGGCAGACTAAAAGTCAGTAAAGCAAGTGGACTATTGCTTGTTTAAATCAGTATATCTCAGGAAACATAACTCCAATTGGCCAGACCCTCCATCATGTACTTTGGTGTCTGTTTTTGTTGTTGTTGTTGTTTTTTGTTGTTGTTTTTTGCTCAAATATTCCATGTAAAATTCTCCTTATGAAAGCCCTAGTTCTCAGTCCTAACCCTCCAGCTACCAAAGTCTCCAGTGAGGGAAGCAACCTAGTCTGAATTTTAATTCAACCAAATAGGATCCCTGTGAACTTCTGTGACCTTGGCTATGCCCATAGTAAGCACTCAGTAAATGTTTATTGAAGTAAATGAGTGCTTCTTGATAGTTTAAATTATTGTGGTTTAACTCATTCAACCACCATTCTTTCTTCTAATGTGTAAAGGTAAGAAACTAAAAACTCCATTTCTCAGACTTAATACAACACGAATATGAGTGCGATTTAGGTTCCACCCTCAGATGTAACAGTATGTAACTTTTATTGGACCTGAGTTGAGTCATGGGTAGAAAGGCAGGGAGTGGATGTCCATTTTGCTGGCATGGATTGTGGCAAGGGGATCATAGTTCTGGGAAAATGTGTTTGAGGAGCTTGGAATTCATAAAACAGGCAAACCAAAGCTGGAGATACAGCTTGGGGTCAAATATACCATTTTTAAAAACACCCTTTCATTTTTTCCATGTTTCCTTTTAGTTTTTGAAAATTTAACAGATACTATTATAACAAGGATAAGAGAGTTTGACAAAGAAAAAGCCAGCTATTATCCCAATACTGAAGAACATGAACACTTTCCATTTTCCCATTTTTCATCAGTCATTACCCATATGAACACAGATAGTGCCATAACATTGATATACTTTAATATTCTTATTTCTTTCTCTGAAAATTACATTGTAAATATATATGCACATATTTTTTAAATGTATTTTATTGATTTTTTACAGAGAGGAAGGGAGAGGGATAGAGAGTTAGAAACATTGATGAGAGAGAAACATCGCTCAGCTGCCTCCTGCACACTCCCCACTGGGGATGTACCCGCAACCAAGGTACATGCCCTTGACCAGAATTGAACCTGGGGCCTTTCAGTCCACAGGCTGACACTACCCACTGAGCCAAACTGGTTACAGCCACATATTTTTTAAAATATATTTTTATTGATTGATTTTAATATATATATTTTATTGATTTCTGAGAGAGGAAGGGAGAGAAAGATAATAATGAGAGAATCATCAAGTGGCTGCCTCCTGCATGCCTCCTACTGGGGATTGAGCCCACAACCCCAGCATGTGCCCTGGCTGGGAATCAAACCATGACCTTCTGGTTCATGGGTTGATGCTCAACCACGGAGCCACACCAACCATGGCCATATTTTAATATATGAAAAAAAGGAAAAAATTGCAAGGAAACATTGAGCATGTAATTCTATGCATATAGAAATCTTTCATTCAACAACAAGTACCTATCAGTAATAGGTACAGTTCCATGCTCTGGGCATCAACAGTGAAGAAGGAAGACAACATTCATGCTCAGAGGAGGATAGCATTCTCTAGTGGGTTACATGTCTACTCATTGATACAATCTGTTATTTCATTATGTCATTGTCCCAGCATACTTAATATTTCTCACTCTCAAAGGTATCTCAGTTTGGATGATACATTACATGGTCACCCTGTATATAATAGATAAATGTACAAGTGAAGATACACATTAATAGCAGAATAATAAATGCTATAGAAATCTCATAAGGTAAGGTGATATAATTGGAGAAAGGGACTTCTTTAGTTGGAGTGGTCAGAAAGTCCTCTTTAAGGAAAGCTCAGACTGAATGACAAGGAGCCAAGCAGGTGAAGATGGGAAGGGTAAGCATTCTAGGAATAGCAAACGGAAATGGATGTGTCCAGAGGACAGAAATGCAGGGGAGAAAGAGTGCAGTCTGTGAGGGTGAGAGCAGCCCAAGAGTAGGCAAGGGCTAGACTTTACAAGGCCTTGTATGTCATGAGGAGGAGCTGGCTTTCATTTGAAATGCAGTGGGCAGTCTTTGAAGGAAAGCAGAGTCACCTAATTTGTGAGTCTTTGCCCTATTCAAATCCATAGGACAGCAAATTAATACCTATAAGGCATTCTCGAACTTAAAGTACAGTGGCTCCTATAACAAAGCCACAGATACCATGATTTATGGGAAAATCATACTCATTTATTACCAACACTAGAATGAAGTGTAGATTGATAGGACTTCAAATAATCCTAAACTTAACTTAAATTCCTGGGAAGCATATGTATTTACAACTTCTCCCTCTAGCGTATTAAAGAATAAAGTAAGTGTTCATTTTTAGAACTTTAGAAGGGACTTGCAAACAAGTACACATTTTTATAAGATTATTCATGCTCCCCTCTCATCATCAATGCCATTGGTTAAGGATTATGCAATTGGAAGGTAGGGGGGACAAGTCTCCAGACACAAAGGAGTGGCCATTGGGACAGACTTGGTCTCATGGATAGAATTACTTGGAGAGGGAGAGGAGCAGGATGACAGAAGTCTGGTCTAGGTCCTTGGTAGTAGGTGTTCCAGCACCTTCCAGGCTGCTTCTGGAGCATGTTAAGATGGCACAGCTCAGAGGCGCACTCCACCTGCTGCACTTGGTCCCCCAGACCCAGCCCTTGACAGCACAGGTGCATCCAACACAAGGATGCCAGGCTGCAGAGGTTGGAATAGGGCCAAATTCTGCGTCACACTGCTCACCAACCATGTCAGCTTTGGTGTGTCTTTTGGTTTTATAAATTCCAAGCTCCTCAAATACATGGTATCCTTACCGTAGGCCAGGTGACTAAAATGAATGTCCACTCCCTGCCTTCTACAACCAGGACTCAGAAAAGGGCCATGCCCAGAGATGTCACAAAGGCTTCATCTGTGCCTAGTAGCCCTTTGTTTTGAGCATTCCTGTGGTTATGGCTCCTGACAAGTCAGTCCCCTTACTGTCTGACTCTCAGCAGATGCACACTTCCCAGCTGGCTAATTCTCTCTCCTGGTTCTCACTGTGGATTTGAGACTGTTGGTTTCTTGTTTCTGCAACATCTGGAGCATAAAACAAATAGAAGCATTTCCATTATTCGCCTGCAGAAATAGTTACTTGAGGCTGCTCTAGATAGCAGGACTATATACATCATGCCAGCCACCTAATCTATCATTATCTCAAGTGCCGCCTTCCCTGGCGCCAGCAATCCTGTTAGGACCTTCATCTCCTCTGTCACCCTTTGGTACTTCTAGTCTTTTCTGTTTCCCTGAGGACTAGTTAAGACAGATGCTAATGTGTTGGTAAGGTTTTGAAAATAACACTTTTCATAGCAGTGGTTTGAGCTAATGGTGTTTTTCATCTCAAAATTGTTTTACAAACATTAATTAGGCTGCTAGCTCCCTGGTGGCCAAAAGTTAGGCCAAAAGAATGATCACTCATAGAGCAGGTTTCCGTTTTTACCTCAAGCCACAAAGTCAAGGAAACATGGCCTGGGAGCTCCCCGTAACAGCTCTTTTCTTGGAGGGTTTAACGTGCCTTTAGAACTTTTGCGATGCTCAGAAAATGAAGGCTTTTGTGATGTTTCATAAAATGAAACCCTTTGGAATGTTTATTAAATGAAGTCTAGCCAGTAAAAACCACCTGTCAAAAAGCATTCTTTGTTCATTGTTATGGAAGAATACACATCCATTGAGTTAGTGCAATAGGAAAATAGAATAAGCTGAGAGTCTAAATGAATTCAATAAGACAATACTTAGTTTTCAGTAGGAAGAGGGGAAAACAAAACAAAACCCTAGCAGGTGTGAGTAGGAAGAAGGAAGGATATGAGAGAAGCGGAGATCCATAAAAGCATTCTTGCCATTTCCTCATTCTGATGCAGAAATCCAAACACAAAAGCTTTAGAAGAAACACCTGGAAAAACAGGATCTCCATATTCAAAATGCAGGCTAGGGCTAATGCGGTGACATTCATTCATGGTCATTTTCATGTAAATCAGTGATTCTCAAGCAGGTGACATTTTGCCCCCCCCCCCCCCCAGGACATTAGACAATATCTGGAAATGAGGTATTTTGGGTTGTCACCACTGGAGGGAGGGCACAGGTGGAGTGACACGGGCATCAGTCTATAGAGGTCAGGGATGCTGCTATAAATACCCTAAGATGCACATCACAAAGAGTGATCCAGCCACACTATTGCCAGTGCCAAGGTGGAAGGACCCTGCTCTAAAGCATTACCTTGTCAGAGAGCTGTCTCCAAATCCCCTTGGAGTTAGTGATGTAGTGATAGGCCATCTATGTGGTTGACCCCAATCCCATGCACCCCCAACTCCAAGCAGTCTCAGCCTAGTGGCCTTTCCTTCGGCTCGCTCTAGGACCCTTTCGGTAGGCCTAGGAACCCACAATCTAAACTCAAACATGTTCTTAGCTGCTACAATTGATTGTCTCAGAAGATAATGGCCGTACTTGTATTCTGGAATGATCCAGGCTCCTTTGAATTAGGAAGACATGCACATTTCTACTCAGATAGATGGGCCAGTTCATGTCATTTGAGGAGGAACAAAGTCAAGTACCCGATCAAGGAAAGATCCTCCTCTGCCGAGCCTTCGACAATACCTCAAGTTAACTGGTCCATGCTGAGAATGTTGAGAAGGGAGAGGCTCTGTACTCTTCTGTTCCCTTGTCGTTGACCTACTACTATTTTTTAAAATATATTTTATTGATTTCTTACAGGAAGAGAGAGGGATAGAGAGTTAGAAACATTGATGAGAGAGAAACATTGATCAGCCGCCTCCTGCACACTCCCCACTGGGGATGTGCCCACAACCAAGGTACATGCCCTTGACCAGAATCAAACCCGGGACCCTTGAGTCCATAGGCCAACACCTTATCCACCAAGCCAAACCAGTTAGGGCCCGTTGACCTACTTCTGGCATTCTGCTGAAATAGTCATGTGTTAGAGTCTAGAGACTGCAGAAAAAGGGCACAAGGGGCAAAGATAAAAGAGGTATCTTGTAACTTCATCTGTTTGAGCATGGAACCTCTTTTTGTTGTTGTTAATTCTTACCCTAGGATATTTTTTCATTGCTTTTTAGAGAGAGTGGAAAGGAGAGGGAGAGACACAGAGGAACATTGATGTGTAAGAGAGACATCAATTGGTTGCTTCCTGTACAGCCCTGCAACTAGGGCCGGGGAGGAGCCTGCAATAGAGGTACATGCCTTTGACTGGAGTCAAACCCAGGACTGACCCTTCAGTCCTCAGACCGATGCTCTATCCACTGAACCAAACCGGCTAGAGCAGAACCCTTCTTATCTACAAATGTTGCTAAGCAGCAAAAATATTAAGACATGGTAATTTCAGCCAAAATGACATTCAAGTTAAAGACCTGGGAACCATCCCTGTTTATTTTTCATTCCAGTCAAAATTTGTATACTATCTAAAATAAAAGACTACTGGAACAAAATTCCAGTCTTTTGACTTCAGTTAACACATTTTTTGCGGGAAATGAGTAAAATCAGATCCACCAGGGATACTGTCAACACATATTTTGCAAAGTAAATAAATAGAGACCTCTTTTTAAACTAAAACACTGAAAGTTTCATAGAAAAATATCAAATAGATCGAAAGATATGAATATTTTACAGAAAGTCTAATTTTGGCGAGAAAATGTCAAAAAAGCCCCGCGTTACGACACGATTTAGCGGGAAAATGCCTGATTACAAAGTGTTAAGAGGGAGATAAATAAGACAGAAAGCAGAAGAGAGGTCAGGGACTGGGGGAGGGGGAAATGGGAAGATACTGCTTCATGGTTACAGAGTTTTCATTTGGGGTGATTTAAAAGTTTTGGAAACTAGATAATGGCTATGGCTACAGTGTCAGTCTGAGGATGTTTGGACCTGATTGATGGGAAGTCTTCCATTCATTTCCAGTTAGAGGAGTCTCTAGGCCTCTGGCAATAGGCCTGAATGAGTTTCCCTGCTGTGCTTCATTGTGGGCAGCTTAAGGGAAGCATGGCCTCCACACAAGCCCAGTGAGGGGCTGGACCCAGAGGGCAGCCGGTGTTGTGAAACACTCATCTTCCCAGGCAACAGGTTCTCTAGAAGGAGCTCTGGCTGGTGCACTGCTGTGCCCACCACACACCTATTACATTTAAAGCTCATTCCCCCTCTTCCAAGCCTTTTATTAGCTTCAATTAACAAAAAGGGGAACTTGGCTTAAATAAATTGCCCCAAAGCATATGGCTCTTCAATGGTCAAGGCAGCTTCCAAAGCCAGGTTTGAAAGACCCCCAAACCAGTGTTTTGACTCCTGGAATATGGCACATTAAATTACTGTTAAGTAACTATTTAGTTTCCCACCCCACCAATCTCCATGGAAGGAATTATCCTCTGCCTGTTGACATGAACTTAGTGTGTGTCTTGTCTTGCCCATGGAATCCTATATAATAAAAGCCTAATATGCTAAGTGTCTGGTCATCAATTCAACCAATCAAAGTGTAATATGCTAATGATATACTAAGGCCACTCAACTGCTCGCTTATGAAGTGCACTGACCACCAGGGGACAGACGCTTCAGTAGGTTAGCTTGCTGCTGGGGTCCGGCCCATTGGGACTGAGAAGGGCTGGATCATATACATCTATATGCCTTGAAGCCCTCCCATAGTTCCTCCCCAGCTGGCCAACCTCTCCCATCCCTCCCTGACCCCTGCTGTGCACTGGTGGGGTTCCTCCACCTGGCCTGTGCTCTCTCACAATCCAGGACCCCTTGGGGGATGTCAGAGAGCCAGTTTTGGCCCAATCCTCAAAACAGGAGCTGTCCCCTGGTGGTCAGTGTGCTCCCACAGGGAAGCACTGCTCAGCCAGAAGTCAGGCTCACAGCTGGTGAGTGTAGTGGCGGTGGCAGGAGCCTCTCCTGCTTCCGCAGCAGCGGTAAGGGTGTCTGACAGCTTAGGCCCGCACCCCATCAGTCAGACATCCCCCGAGGCTCCTGGACCAGGTGCAGACCAGGCTGAGGGATCCCCCCCCCCAGTGCACAAATTTTGTGTACCGGGCCTCTAGTGTAGGTATAGAGGACTGTGGGCCATCTCTGAGCCCCAGCATTGAGAGGCATCATGTGATTGTACTTATCTCTTCCCAGAGAAGATTATGTCAGGAGAAGATTATAGGGCAGCTCAGTCAACCCCCAGTCTGAAGCAGAGCACCATACCCACACCCAGCCAACCTACAGACCCAAGAGTATGAAATAAAAGCTTGTATTTATAAGCCATTGAGGTTCATGGTGATTTGTTATACAGCATTACTGGCAAGAGCTTACTGATTGATACATACCATGTTGCCTTTACAGAAAGAGTAATTGAGCCTGCCTGGGGGAGATGGCAAAGGCTTTGTGCATGAAATAATATTTAAGCAGATTATTCTTTAAAATAATAAAATAATTCTTAATTAAATTTTTGAAAAGATGCTTTATTCATTGTCAAAATTTGGATAACATAGAAAGCATGAAAGGGAAAGTCAGAGATTATATCTTAATTATTTTAAGTATAGATGTATATGATTTTATGTTAGTTATATTAGTTTCAGGTGTACAATATAGTGACTTGACATTTTTATGTCTTACAATGTGATCACCTCTTTAATTCTAGTAATCATTTGTCACCATATAAACTTATTAAAATAGTATTGACTATATTCCGCTTCTTCTTTTTACCCATTCCCCTACCCTTTTCCTTCTGGTAACCATCCATTTGGTTTCTCTTTCTATGAATTTGTTGTTTTTTATTTGCTTTATTTTGTTTTTAGATTCCACATATAAGTAAAACCATAGAGTATTTGTCCTTCTCTACCTGACTTATTTCACTTAGTATAATGCCATCGCTGTTGTTGCAAATGATAAGATTTATTCTTTTTATTGCTGTGCAAAATTCCATTGTATATGTGTACCACACCTTCTTTGTTTATTCATTTATCAGTGAACACCCAGGCTTCGTCCATACCTGGCTATCTAATAAAAGACTAATATGCAAATTAACCCTCACTCCATTACAACCACAAGTCACGCCCACCAACCAATCAAGAACAAATGTGCAAATTAACTCAACTAAGATGGTGGCAGCCCCAGAGCTGGAGTTGCCCCAGGCAATGGAGGAAGCCAGGGCCCTATGGGCCCTGAGCTCTACTCAAAGCTACAAAGTTTCAATTATAGAAGACAAACAAACCCCAGATACCAGCTGGCTGAGACCTTGGGTTGCCAGGGGCAACCCAGGCTTTGAGCAGGGGACCAAGGCAACAAAGTTTCAATTATAGAAGTTAAATAAATCTCAGATACGTGCTTCCAGCCAGGCACCCCAATAGGGACCTGAACCCTGAAGGGGCTGTGGGCAGCCTAAAAGGGCCCTCTGCCCGTCATCCAGGCTGGCCAGGCACACCAGCAGGTGGACATCCCCTGAGGGGTCCCAGAGTGCGAGAGGGCACAGGCCGGGCTGAGGGACCCCCCCGAGTGCACAAATTTTTGTGCACCGGGCCTCTAGTTGTAAATAATGCTGCAATGAATATAGGGGTGTATATATCTTTGTGAATTAGTGTTGTCATTTTCTTTGGGTCATATGCTATATATATTTTTAGTTTTGTGAGGAATATCCCTACTATTTTCCACAGAGGCTGTACCAGTTTGCAGTCCCACCAAGAGTACACAGGGTTCCCTTTTCTCCACATCCTCGCCAACACATATTATTTGTTGACTTTTTTTACTAGTATAATAGCCATTCTGACAGGTGTGAGATTGTGTGGTTTTAATTTGCATTTCCCTGATGATTAGTGATGTTGAGCACCTTTTCATATGTCCATTGGCCATCTGTATGTCTTCTGTGGAGAAAAGTCTTTATATTAAAATCCTTCTCTTGCATACTATGCCTGTATACATTAGTGGGCTTTGCCTTTTTTTTGCCTTCATCATCAACATGTGTTCTTACATATGATCAATTATTCTTTGAAAACATAGTTTGCAATGGTTGCATTTTATTCCTTGCAGCACTAACTTGAGCTTCAAGGAAAAGTTGAAGCTCACCAGAAAGACATTCTTTCATTCATTTGTTTAAAAGTGTTTATTGAGTACTTACTATGTGCCAGACACTGTTAAAGGCACTGGGAAAACGACTGTTATAAAGTAGAAAATGTCCCAGTGTCTATCAGTAGGTAATTTATAAACAAATCGTGGTATAGCCATATAATGGAATACTACTCTGCAATAAAAAAGAACTAACTATTGGTATGTAGTATAACATGAACCTCAAAAACATGCTAAGTGAAAGAAGATAGGCACCAAAGGCTATACAGGGGTGGACAAATGTATGTTTGAGTTGTGAGTACACGAAACAGTTCATTCTTACATTATTATTTATTATTAATCTATTTTTGCCCACCCCTGTATATTATGATTGCATTTTAAACATATTTTATTGATTTTTTTTTACAGAGAAGAAGGGAGAGGGGTGGAGAGTTAGAAACATCAATGAGAGAGAAACATCGATCAGCTGCCTCCTGCACACTCCCCACTGGGGATGTGCCCGCAACCAAGGTACATGCCCCTGACCGGAATTGAACCTGGGACCTTTCAGTCTGCAAGCTGACGCTCTATCCACTGAGCCAAACCGGTTAGGGCTATGATTGCATTTTTATAAAATTCTGGATAATTCAAAGAAATCCATGGTGGAGGAAGCAAACTAGCAGTTGTGGGGGAAGGGGAAGCAAGAGTGGGAGAAAGGAATTATAAGGGGCATGTGAAACCTTTTGGAGGTGATGGATATGTCCATTATTTCTATTGTGTTCATGAATATATACATATGTCAAAGTTTTAAATATTTGTGTTTATTACATGCCAGTTATACGTTAAAAAGCTGTTTAAAAGTCTTGGGAGTTGGGGTGGGGGCTGATGAAGTAGAGAATAAGCATCTGAGTGGAAGGAAAAACATGCAAAGACCCAGAAGCATTTTATTGAATAAGCACATGAGACTTAGCATCTAGTACTAGGCACCATTCCACAGATTTTACAGACTCATTTATTCTCACAGCATCCCTATGAGGTGAGTGCTATTAAGGTCATCCCACCTTGCAGTTAAAGATGGAGGCACAAAGATATTAAGTAGCTTGCCCAAAGTAATAAGTAATTGTCCATAGCTGGGCTTTGAACCCACAATATGGTGATATGCTGCATATCTAAAGAACACATTTGGTAGTCTTTACAGGCATATTGGAAAAGCCACATGACTGCAGCCAAAAATCGAAGGGAGAAGAGAAGAAGGGAAGACTTTGGAAATGCATGTAGGGGTAAATTCATTTAAGTATGAAAGGTCCAGTCATATAACGTGAAGATACATTAGAAGCCTTTTGAATGGTATCTTTATTTTGCAGTACTAATTTTCATTCATTATCCAATACTAATGATATCCTCAGTAGAACTCATCTGAAAGCAAGTTTGTCACCACTCTTCTAAAGGACTTAGTCCCAAATGCACAAATTGGTCAGATAATCTATTATGCTCGCCAAGTAGTAGTGGCTTAAGCATCAGGTGACATTTCTCACAAAAGAGTCATGTTCCCTTGCAGAGCGGGCATGAGTGTTCGCTTGTCCTCAAGCCCACTTGGGAGATGCAAATAGGAGAAAAGCAGAAGCGAAAAGCAGCGTCAAAGCAGCAGTTGCTTTTCTCTGGCTTTAACACTGATCACTTACAGAATCTCCTTTGCTTGCCTAAAGCCCTGAGGAGGACGCGGCTGGAATTGAGCTGTTAAAGCAGTGATTCTCAACCTTCTGGCCCTTTAAATACAGTTCCTCATGTTGTGACCCAACCATAAAATTATTTTTGTTGCTACTTCATAACTGTAATGTTGCTATGTAATGTTGTTATGAATCGTAATGTAAATATCTGATATAATTCAAAGAAATCCATGGGTCTTAGGCAACCCCTGTGAAAGGGTCGTTCGACCTCCAAAGGGGTCACGACCCACAGGTTGAGAACTGCTGTGTTAAAGGCTATTAACCCAAAAAGCAGGTGGTCAGGGTTCTTAAAGTTTACACCAACTCACGAATGCACCTTCAGCTGCAGGTGGGTTAGGGACAAGAGTCAATGTCATGTGTCTTCTTGAATCCAGGAGCTCAGAGCTGCTCTTTTTTTAAAATCTAATATATCTTTATTGATTTCAGAGAGGAAGGGAGAGGGAGAGGAGGTAGAAACATCAGTGATGAGAGAGAACCATGGATTGGCTGCCTCCTGGGGATCAAGCCGGAAACCTGGGCCTGTGCTCTGACTGGAAATCAAGCTGTGACCTCCTGGTTCATAGGTCGATGCTCAACCTCTGAGCCACGCAGGCCTGGCAATGTGCTGCTCATCTTGAGCAGCCTGGTGTCACTTCATCGGGGATCCCAGCCTTAACTAGAAGATTCCTCCTAAGCCCTTTTCTCTCCTTTTCATTTCCTGCCCAGACATCTCTCCGGAATGCTGAGAGGTGAGTGTGCCGTTAGTGTGGTTGTCTTGAGCTTAGCAGCTGCTCGTTCCACACAGGGGCCTGGAAATGTGACTAAGCTCCCTGGGTTCATCTGCTCTGGCCGCCATCACAAAATACCAGAGACGGGCCTGAATAGTACCGAGCGGTTTTCTCACAGTTCTGGAAGCTGAAAATCCCAGGATGGGCCAGCATGGCCCATTTCTGGTGAGAACACTCTTCCTGGCTTGTGAACAAGATGCCTCCTCTTCTCTGACCTCACGCGGCCTTTCTTCAGTGCGTGCACTTGAACAGAGCTCTTCTTCTAAGGCCACTGCACCCTGATGACCACATTTAACTTTAATTACCTCCACCTCTAAACATAGTCACGTTCGGGGATTAGGACTTCAGCATACACATTTGTGGGGTCACAATTCAGTCCATAGCACTCCCTCATTTCAGATTCTGTGCCGCATCCCGAAGACCTGAGCTCATGCCCAGTGCCAAGAGAAGAGTCGGGACTCTGATAAAGATGAGTCATCTCGAAATGTTCCACTCCGTGACTTCTAGGCAGAGCTTTTGGAGCCAGCATGTGGCTTTCTATATATGTTTCCCCCCATCATGACAACCAGCCATGATCCAGATAGCTCCATTAGCCTAGGGCAGCGGTTCTCAACCGACCCTTTCATAGGGGTCACCTAAGACTATCCTTCATATCAGATATTTACATTATGATTCATAACTGTAGCAACATTACAGTTCTGAAGTAGCAACGAAAATAATTTTATGGTTGGGGGTCCCCACAATATGAGGAACTGTATTAAAGGGTCTCGGCATTAGGAAGATTGACAACCACTGGCCTAGGGCCTGGAGTGAGGACAACACGGAGCAGAGATATTGCCAACCCAACTATTTCCAACGATGAGAAAGAATCTGTTGCCATTGGAAGCTACTAAGATTTGGAGGCATTTATTGTTGAAGCATAACTTATCCCATCCTGACCACTACAATTTACAAAACATTTATGGTCACATATGTATTGATATGGCATTTCTTCTGGAAACACTTATTTACATACAATATGTAAAGAGTCATGAGACTTGGCAGAAAATTCAGTAGTCTTAAATTTAGGTTATCTGTTTGTAATGTATTTGCCCTTGATAATGTCACTGAACTCTACTTCTAAGTGCCTACACAGCTCATCTCACTCGATGAGACAATCATACATGCAAGTATTCTTAAAAATGTAAAGGACTAAACAAAGGTAAGACCTATAAAGCAATGTGCCAGGCTGAGTTCCAGACTCCTGCCTTGTCAATGAGTAACAGTGAATGGAGTGACCTCCAGGTGGGGAAGCAGGAAGTCAGATGCTCTTGATCCATGTCCATGGCTCCTTTGCTTTGTGTTTTATGAATTTTATATAAGAGACTGCTAAGTTAATATCAAAGTTTCTTTATCTCCTGTCAGGATGCTTTGGCTCCAAGTAAAACAAACCTCAGTGCACACAGACTTGAACAATAAGGGGATCTTTCATCTGACAGAACACCATGTCCAGCGGCCAGGCAGTTGGTAGGCAATCGACAGCTCACTGATGTCAAAGACTCAGCCTCTCTCTGACTCTCCTTTCCACTACCCCCAGCACCAGCTTCATCCTAAAGCGGAGGTTGCCTCATGGTCACTAAACAGCTGCTGGATGGGATCACATTTAGCATCATCTTCGGTCACATCAGGCAAGAGGGAGACGAGATACAAACACTTGACTCACACAAGCATTGTAGGTCCTTCCATTTACCGAGAACATGTGTCAAGAGCTGGCAGGACTCATGGGGAAGGAGTCATCTTGGAGCTCAGGTGGGAATAGCAGAGTGAAATCGAGGTTTTTTAGGAAGAAAGGAGAAAGAGACGGGCAGCTCAAGAGGAAAAAATCTAGCACCTAATGCCTTTCCCCAGACCTGTGAACTGTTTCATGTTCAGATTTGCAAACCTGATGATTGGGCACAAGGAAAAGCTCCTAACACTCAGCTGTACCATCTGTTGCTGACATAACAATTTTACATAATACGAAAATGCCAGATGGAAGCCACACATTAACCTCGTCCAAGATGTTTTATGCTCACAGCATACACGGAGTAAAAGAAATAGCTTTGTTCCATATACTGTTGCACTCGTTCTTCTCCAATTACAATTCTGGCCACTGCTGAAGGATGACAACCCCAGGGCTTCCTAACCACTCACGTCCCCTTGGTGGTTGCAAAGCTACGTACACTGATGGTCCCGGAATCTCTATCCAGGACACACTTAGAAGCTAGAATTTGTTTAGAGCCCATGGGGGCTGGGAAGAGGAAGGCATACATATTGAAACTGTTTGCAAGGCCCATTCACACTTTTGAGCTTAGAATCTATATTATGGTAGATAAGAATCGTAAAGTTTTCCAAAGATGCTTTTATCTGTACTGCATATATGCTTGAGAAAATATCAGTTGCTCATATCATTGAATGGGAAGTAAAGGAGTAGCTATGGGGAATATTTCTACCATAAACTTTTCACCAGCTGAAAGAACTTTATAAAGTACAGGCAACAACTTTCCCATTTTTATTATAAAATGTTTCAAATATATATTAACATAGAGAACAATGTAAGAGACACCTACATGCTCAAAACTAGGATATAAACACTTGGACGTTTTTCATCTTTTTAAAGTATATATATGTATTTCAGAGAGAAAGGGAGAGATAGAAACATCAGTGATGAGAGAGAATCATTGATCGACCAGTTGCCTCCTGTACACCCCCAACTGGGGACCCAGCCTGCAACCCGGACATGTGCCCTGACCGGGAATCAAACTGTGACCTCCTGGCTCATAGGTCAACGCTTAACCACTGAGCCACGCTGGCTGGGCTCCATCTCCTCATGTATCCATTTCATCTTGCTCTAGAGATCGCCCCTATCTGGTGTCGGTTGTTTTCTTGCTGAATTGTGAAATTTTTACATATTTTAGATACTAACTGTTGTTGATTGTGTGCATTGCAAATATCTTCTTCCTGCCTATGACACATTTTAAATGTTGTTGAAGGGGTTTTATTGTTGGATTTAGGAGTATCATTTCAATGTGGTTACGTTTAACTACCTTTTCCTTAATGAAGAGGTTTGTTTGCTTGTGCTTGCCTATGAAATTCTCCAAAAATGAAAGAGGATAAAGGATTTGCCTTTCTTTTCCTCCAGAAATTATCATCGTTTCTTTTGACACTGAAATATTCCGTTTTCTGGAATGTATTTTTGTGAGGTGTGAGATAGTGACTTTATTTTCTTTCTGGGCAGATAATTAATTTTCCCAGGCTCGTTCTTGCCTAGTTCAGACTTTCTGCACTGATGTGTAAGCTCTTCTCCTTCCCTCATCAGATCTTTACATATGCCTGTGTCTGTTTTGTCCAACTCAAATAGTGTGCCTTTGCCATTCCTGTATCTTTTTAACAAGCCCTGCTATCTGGTAGAGCAAGCTCTCTGGCTGTGGCTTAGCTATCATGATGGTTGATTTTATGAGTCAACTTGACTGGGCCACAGGGTGCCAGGATTAAACATTATTTCCTGGTGTGTCTGTGAGGGTGTTTCTGGGTGAGATTAGCATTTGAATGGATGGATTTAGTGCAGTAAATTGCCCTGCCCTTGGTGCTTGGACATCACCTAATGCAGTTGAGGGCCTAAACACAACAAAAACACAGAGGCTTACGTATTGTATAGTTTGTGTGGCTATGATAAATAAGAACTTTATTTGACAGCATTTTCTAATGTTACACTCTGTGTAGGAATGCAAAACATGTGAGTGTGTTGGTTTTGTACCCAGCACATTGCCAAAATTTACCAGTCTAAAAGTTTGTTTTAAAGTCTCTTGAATTTTCTATGGAGATAATCATATTGTCCACAAATAAGGACTGTCTTATCTCCTTTTTAAAAATTCTTAGCCCTCTTATTTCTTTGACTTATCTAGACCCTTCCATTCAAAATTCACTAATGAGTTTATTCTTTCAATCCTGATGTTCCCATTTTTGTAGTTTTTAAATTTTACATGTGTGTACATACACACACAAAATAGAACATTGAAATAATACATCTCTTTCTAAGGGAACATTTACATTATGATTGCCCAACTGGTGTGGCTCAGTGGTTGTGTGTAGACCCAGGAACCAAGAGGTCACCAGTTCAATTCCCAGTCAGGGCACATGCCCAGGTTGTGGGGCTCAATCCCCAGTAGGGGGTGTGTAGGAAGCAGCCAATCAATGATGTTTCTCTCTCATGGATGCTTCTATCTTTCTTTCTCCCTCCCTCTCTCTAAAAACCAATTTTATTTTTTTAATATATTTTATTGATTTTTTACAGAGAGGAAGAGAGAGGGATAGAGAGCTAGAAACATCGATGAGAGAGAAACATCCATCAGCTGCCTCCTGCACAACTCCTACTGGGGATGTGCCCACAACCAAGGTACATGCCCTTGACTGGAATCGAACCTGGGACCTTTAGTCCACAGGCTGACGCTCTATCCACTGAACCAAACTGGTTAGGGCATGTCAAGGGGGAAAAATTGAGACTTATTTAACACTCTTTGTAATACTTTAAGCAATAAAACAAAATTTTAAAAAATGAAAATAAAAACCAATTTAAAAAAAAACATACTAAAATTTGCATTATAATTTAAAACCTAGCAGAGCAGTTCAATTAATTACTCTTGAAGTTGTAATCAACATGCTAATTTGGAAAAAACATAGTTACATAATATTTAATCTCATCCCATTATATGGGCATTTATTTATTTATATTTTCTTTGAACCCTTTCGGTTAATATTATAACTTTCCTCATATAAAAGTTCATTTTTTTGAATTAAGGTTATATCTGGATATATTGAGGTGAAATATTGTTCTTCCAACTCCTCATACATTTTTGATTTGTTACTTTGGGGAGGTCAGGAAAGCAGGTTACTTTTTAAAAATTGTTTTACTTATTGATTTGAGAGAGAGAGAGAGAATTTGTTATTCCACTTACTTATGTATTCATTAGTTGCTTCTTATAAGCACCCTGATTGGGAATCAAACCCACAACCTTAGCATATTGGGATGTTGCTGGAACCAACTGAGCTATCTGGCGAGCTCGCAGTTTACTTTTTGTTGTTGTTAATCCTCACCTGAGGATATTTTCCATTGATTTTTTTTTTTTAGAGAGATTTGGACAGAGAGAGGGAAAGACAGAGAGTAACATCAATGTGAGAGAAACACATCGATGGGTTGCCTCCTGCACAAGCCCCAATTAGGGCCTGGGCTAGGGAGGAGCCTGCAACCAAGGTAAGTGTCCTTGACTGGAATCGAACCCAGGAGCTTCAGTCGGCAGGCTGGCGCTCTATCCACTGAGCCAAACCAGCTAAAGCCATCAGCTGACTTTTTTACACTGATCTTTAACCAGCCATTTTATTAAACTTCCATAAAGATAACCATTTTTCAGTTATCTTGGGGATTCTCCATTGGCAATAATATCATCTCTAATTAATGCTTTTTGTTTTCTCATGTTCCATAACAGTGTTCCTCTATCTGGTCTAGAATTGTATTGCTAAGACAATGGTACAGAGCAGCGGTCACCAACCCTTTGGACCTCACAGATGACCAGTGGTCCGCAGACCACCAGTTGGTGACCACTGGTGTAGATAGCCTTGTTTCTTTCCCATTTTAATGAGACCCTGCCTCCTGTTTTGCGTCTTCATCCAGTAATACACCTAAGGGCTTTTATTTGTGTTTGGTCTGGATTCTCTGGGCAGTTGGTAAGCTTCCTATGAAGACAGCCCATTCTATGCAGACACAGCTAACATTCCGGGTCTGGCCTCCGCAGCCCTGGCACCGAGCAGGGACCCCGGTCAGGGCCACAGAGAATCTGGCTTGGGCTGGATTCTGGGGAGGCCCTAACAGATGGGGATGCTTCTCTCTGGACGTGGCCATGGCCTAGACACACTGCTCTCCCAGAAGCCTTGTGTTCTATGCTTTTCAAACAGGCACGTTTGAATGTGAGCCCAATATAAACATTGTTTATTTTTTTCAACAGCTATATAATCTACTACCATATGGCCATTCTATAATCATCCTTTCTCCATTAGTATATATTTTCAGGTTGTTTCCTTGTATCTTGAATCAACATATTTATAATAGATTTCTAGAAATTTGTTGTGAAAGTATAAGGTAAGCATATATTTTTAAAATTTTGTTTAATTTTAAGAAATACTTTCAACTAGTCCATCTATGAATTTAGAATCTGGTCATAAATGGTTATTTACTGGTCCATGGTGAGATAAATACAGAACTTGAGAGTAAGTGTTTAGAAATGTTTATTATAATTTGACATTTTCATGGTATCCAAATGTGATTTTATAGTTTATGAAAGTTTTGTACTAGTAAACTTATTTTATCATCATCATCATCATATTATAACAAAAAGAATATGGAAATAGTCCATTTAAAGTATATGGATTAAATGAGATGAAACGCTTTTTATTGTTGCCAGTAGTGTGGCTCAGTGGTTGAGGAACTAAGAGGTCACGGTTTGATTCCTGGTCAGGACACATGTCCCAGTTGTGGGTTCGATACCCATGTTGTGGCCTAGATCCCTGGTAGGGGGCATGCAGAAGGCGGCTGATCAATGATTCTCTCTCATCATCATTGATGTTTCTATCTCTTCCGCCCTCTCTCTAAAATCAACAAAAGCATTTTTTTCTTCTTTAAAGAACATGCTTGCCCTGGCAGATTTGGCTCAGTGGATAGTGTCAGACCAAGGACTGAAGGGTCTTGGGTTCAATTCTGGTCAAAGGCATGTATCTCAGTCTCAGGCTTGATCCCTGGCCTGAGTTGGGACACATGTGGGAGGCAACCATTCGATATGTCTCTTTCACATCGATGTTTCTTTCTGTCTCCCCACCCCTCCCCTTCTGCTCTGTCTAAAAATCAATGGCAAAATATCCTTGGGTAAGGATTAACAACAACCACAAAATATGTATATATATATATGCATGCATGCCTGTGTACAGATGTTAAAACCTATCAGAATGGACCCTTATATATGTGTGGTTTATTGGATATTAATTGTACATCGTAAAACTTAAAGATGAAAAGTAATCTTGGATAAAAATTAGTGACATGAAAATTATTCATACTAGATTATTAGGTTTAAAAAAGGCTAGTTTCGACAGGAAGATAGGATTCTCCCACAGGAAGATGTGATTCCTGCACAGGAAGAAAGGTTCTTTCACAGGAAGTTATGATTCCACTCTAGGAAGAAGGGTTCGCCAACAGGAAGGTTCCTTTGCACCAATAGGAGGTTGCATTCCTATTCAGGAAGTACCGTTTCCACACAGGAAGATGGAATTCTCCCACAGGAAAATGTCATTCCCCAACAAGAGGAAGAGTTCTTCCCAGGAAGGTTTGATTCCCCCACAGGAAGAAAAGATCTCCAACAGGAAGGCTCATTTATACCACAAGAATTTGAGTTCCTACACAGGAAGTACGGTATCCATACAGGAAGGTGGGATTTTGCCATAGGAAGATGTGATTCCCGCACCGGAAGGAAGTTTCTTTCACAGGATTAAGTGATTTTCCCCACAGTAAGAATGGTTCGCCAACAGGAAAGCTCATTCAACGACAGGAAGTTGTGTTCCCAAACAGGAAGTACCATTTCCATACAGGAAGATGTGATTCCCCCACAGGAAGATGTACTTCTGCCACAGGAAGAAGAGTTCTCCAGGAAGGTTTGATTTCCCCAAAGGAAGAAAGGTTCTCCAGCAGCAAGGCGTATTCTAACCACAGGAAGTTGCATTCGTATGCAGGAAGTACTGTTTCCACGTAGGAAGATGGAATTCCCCCACAGGAAGATGCCATTCCCTCACAGAAAAAAGGGTTCTTTCACAGGAATTTGTGATTCCGCCCTAGGAAGAAGGGTTCACTAACAAGAAGGCTCATTTTCCACCTCAGGAAGTTGCTTTCCTACACAGGAAGTAGGTTTTTACAGAGGAAAATTGGACTCCCCCACTGAA
>PVJC01011711.1:0-41056 GCA_004026665.1 Murina feae
AAGTACTACTGTAAGAACTCACTTAGTTTTTAAATTTACCTTTATTGCTACAAGTATTACAGATGTCTCCTTTGTTTGTTTGTGTTTTTTTCCCATTGACACCCTCCACCCCATTCCCACCCCTCCCAGACGTTTACCACTCTATTGACTATGTTCATAGCTTATGCATATATGCATATAAGTTATTTTAATTACAAAAATTTTTCATTCATTGTAATTCTGTTGACTAATACAATTCCAATGGGGATTCATCAGTCTGTTTCATGCTTCTATTATCGATTTTATCCATCAGTTTATTTTGTTCATTAGATTTGACATATGAGTGAGATCATGTGATACTTATCATTCTCTGACTAGATTATTTCACATTGCATAATACTCTCCAGGTCTCCCCATGATGTTTCAAAGGGTAAGAAATCTTTCTTTTTTAGAGTTGTGTAGTATTCCATCATGTAAATGTACCACAGTTTTTTAATCCACTCATCTGCTAATGGACACTCAGACTGTTTCCAAATATTAGCTATTGTAAATTGTGTTGCTATGAACATAGAGGCGCACATATTCTTTCTGATTGGTGTTTCTGATTATTTGGGATATCCTACAAGTGGGATCACTGGGTCAAATGGGAGTTCCATTTTTAACTTTTTGAAGTAACTCCACAATGTTTTCCACAATGGCTACACCAGTCTGCATCCCCACCAGCAGTATACAAGGATCCCTTTTCTCCACATCCTCTCCAACATTTGTCATTTATTGATTTGTTGATGATAGCCATTCTGACAGGTGTGAGGTGATACCTCACTGACATTTTAATTTGCATTTCTCAGATGATGATTAGTAATTTGGGTATCTTTTCATATGTCCACTTTGGAGAAGTGTCTATTTAGGTCCTTTGCCCATTTTGAAATTGGATTATTTGTCTTCCTTTTGTTAAGTTGTATGAGTTCCCTATATATTTTTGAAATTAACTCCTAATTGGATGTTATCATTGGCAATTATGTTCTCCCATACAGTGGGCTCGCTTTTCATTTTGTTAATGGTTTCTTTTGATGTGCAGAAGCTTTTTATTTTGATGTAGCCTCATTTGTTTATTTTGTCCTTAGTTTCTTTTGCCTTAGGAGATGTATCAGTAAACATATTGCTATGAGAGACATCTGAGATTTTGCTGCCAATGGTTTCATCTAAGATTTTTATGGTTTCACAACTTACATTTCAGTCTGTTATCCATTTAGAGTTTATTCTTGTATATGGTGCAATACGGCTTCACAGGGGAGTTTTGCCAAACATTCAAAGAAGAGCTAACACCTACCTTTCTCAAACTATTCCCAAGAATCCAAGAGGAAGGAACACTTCCAAGCTCTTTCTATAAGGCCAGCATTACTCTAATTCGAAAACCAGATAAAGACATTACAAAGAAATAGAATTACAGGCCAATATTCTTCATGAACATAGATGTCAAAATCCTTAACAAAATATTGCACATTGGATCTAGCAGTACATTAAAAAGATCATACACCGTGACCAAGTGGGATTTATTCCAGGGATGCAAAGCTGTTATAATATTTGTAAACCAATTAACGTGATACAGTACATAAATAAATTGCAAGACAAAAATCACATGATCACATCAATTGATGCAGAAAAGGCATTAAACAAAACCAACACCCTTTTTTTAAATAAATACTCTCAGCAAAAAGAAATAGAGGGATCATACCTCAACATAATAAAGGCTATATATGACAAATTTACAGCCAACATCATACCCAATGGGCAACAACTAAGACCATTTCCCCTAAGAACAGGAATAAGCCTTCACCACTCTCACTCAGCATAGTACTATAAGTCCTAGCCACAGCAATCAAACAAGAAGAAAAAATAAAAGGCATCCAAATTGGAAAGGATAAGGTAAAACTGCAATTATTCACAGGTGATATGATATTATACGTAGAAAATCTGAAAGACTCCATCAAAAAAACTACTTGATTTAAAAAAATGAATTCAACAATGTAGCAGGATACAAAATTAACATCAGGAAATGTACGGCATTTTTATATACCAGTAGTGAACTCTCAGAAAGCAAAACTAAAATACCATCCCATTACCATTGCAACAAAAATATTAAGATACTTAGGAATAAATTTAACCAAGATGGTAAACTACCTGTTCTCAGAAAACTATAGAATGTTGACTAAAGAGAGTAAGATATAAACAAGTGGAAGAATATACAGGGTTTATGGATTGGTAGAATCAACATCATTAAAATGTCCATACTACCTAAAGCAAGCTATAGATTCAATGTAATTTCTATTAAAATACCAATGGCATATTTCACGGTTCTAGAACAAACACTCCAAAATTTTATATGGAACCAAAAAAGACCCCAAATAGCCAAAGCAATCTTGAGAAAAAAGAACAAAGTTGGAGGAATCAAATACCAGATATCAAGTTATATTACAAAGCCACTGTTCTCAAAACAGCCTGGGACTGGCATAAGAACAGACATTTAGAACAATGAAACAGAACAGAGAGCCTAGAAATTGACCTGAGCCATTATGCTCAATTAATATTTGACAAAGGAAGTAAGAGCATATAATCAAGTCGCTTCAATAAATGGTGTTGGAAAAATTGGACAGGTACATGCAGAAAAAATAACCCACTTATTTTTATGAGCCTCAGCAACACCTTCCTAACCAAATTCCTTAGTTGTCACTTCTCATAATCTTTCTTTTACTGCCATCTGTGTAAATCCCTAAAATGTGCATAGAATCTCCTCAAGAGTGGAAACCATGTCTCTTGCACTAATTAATAGATTACATAACCTGAATTTCTTCATGATTTTCCAATCTGTAAATACCATAGGGTCACAAGAATCTATACTTCTGCTTATGTGAGAATGTGTCCTCCTGCAGAGAGCCCTTCAAGTATTTCTGGGACTAGCCAATAGCACCTCACCTTTGCTCATGATCAAGCCCCTCTCAGCCCTCCAAGTTCACTCCCATATAGCATACACAATTTCTTTCCTCATTTCCTGCTCTCAACCCCTGCCAGGCACCAGTGTTCCCCACTGGGCACCACTGCTGTTTTTGAGGGATATCACTGTGTTCACTAGGCACCAGCCTCCTGCAGTCACCACTATAATTATATTTCCTTGTGTTTGCTGCACTGCAATGAATTAACAGTCTCTCGCAGCCATTACTATTGAATGAAGGATGATATTAACTAGGACATGCTTTGATTTGCTTTTCCAGTGGTGGAGATAGGTTGCATTGTTTTATCCTTACGCTCTCTCTGGTCATCATTGGAACCCATCAGCGGACATTTGTGAGGTGCTTTAAGGGATCAGGATACATTCTGAGCTGTTAAGCAAAGTAATCCTACTTGCCATGGTTGCCAACCCAAATCAATCTGTCCTACTCTGAAGTGGTTAGATCCTTATATGGAAACTTCCTATCTCTGCATCTTCAAGTTCAAATCCAAGAATGATTTTATCTCAAATTTCAAAAAGGTCAACTCATACCTCAAATAAAGTTTCTTTGTGCCCATCTGCTAGGCAAAATAGAGAGTTCCCTAAAGCACAAGGGAAGAATTAGGGACGTAAAACAAAGAAATGCTTTATCCACCTGAAGTGGCACCGGGAAGTGCAGCTAGGAGTGAATTAACAAATGCTCTGAATGCAAAAGTGTGGTGGAAGGATGGTCAGAAGAAAGTTTATGAGTGTTTGTCAGTGCTTAACAATATTACCATTCACATGGTTCCTGGAGGCTTTGAAATTAAAACTCCTGGGAGGGAGGGAGTGAAAAGTGTTCACACTTAGGGTTTCTATCCATTAGACCCAAGGTCAAGTAAACCTGGTGGTATGAAAGGTTTGCAATAGAGACACAAATGGTAGGAAATTTATCTTGGTTTTCTATTTTAAATACTGAAAGAATATAGAAGCACGGTAACTTTATAAAAGGCAAAAGGTAACTGCAAATTCTTCAATAGTCTTAGTAAAAGAAATACTTTCAAATCATATAAAATAGGTTAATAATTTCTTGTGACATCTAGTCATTTATATGGTGTGACATTTGGTCTGAAGCTCTGGGCATGTAGCTCAGCTGGTTAGAATGTCATCCCAATACGTCATTCAATCCCCCATCAAGGCACATAAAATAATCTCTCTCTCTCTCTCTCTCTCTCTCTCTCTCTCTCTCTCTCTCTCTTTCTCTCTCTCTCTCTCTCTCCCTCCCTCCCTCTCTCTCTTTCTCTCTCTCATCTCAAATTAATAAATAATAAAATAAAATAAAAAGCTGATAGTCTGAAATGCATGACACTTTATAGTGGCATATATAACATTAGAAGTTTCCAAACTTTTTGTAGCAGGCATCAAATTCTCTCAAACTTTTTTCATATAAACAATTTTGGAATTTCCAGGACTTCCTCTCTGATATGGGTCTACTTCAAGGATAATACCATAAATAATTTTGTATTTACACACAGGAGAAACAAGGGGTGATTACTTCTCTGACAAAAGGATCTTCGCCCCCTATAGAGTAATACGATTTACAAAAATATAGTTTATCATAACTTTTCTTTTTTATGGTTTTATTTTTCTTAAACCCTACTTTCATATTCTTTAAAGATTATAAAAGTAATGCTCATCACTAAAGAGCACTTAAGATTTGTATGAAAGTTTGTGCTTTTCAAGCCTTGCGCCTCTCCCATCCACCCCCATTTGGTTCTGGCAGCCCTACGAGGGAGGAGGCCAGAGCAGAATTTCGCACCTATATTTTGTTTCATCTTTACTGTATTTTTTATTACAGAATTATTGTTGTTGTAAAATATCAAAATAATTCAATGTCTAACATGGAACTTTCTTTACTGCACATGACTTTCATAACTTCTCTCCATCAAGTTAATAGTATTCTAACATTTCATATTTAAAAACCCACTAAGGACTGGTAGTAATGTTTTCAGCTTAGAGAAGTGGACACCAAATCTGACTGTGCATCAGAATTACCTGAATTAACTAAATTAAGGATTCCTAAAACCCATTCCAGACTTACTGAATCAGAATCTCTGACAGTAAGAAACTTTGAGAAAGCCTATTTCAGATGGCACCCCTGTTCTTACCTCAAGGAGAGGACTCTGCTCTCACTAATTCCTTCAATCCAGGCTGCAATATTTAACAGAACTTTACATTACAGAATGCATGAAGAGTGACATAGAGAAACCCAAGGTCACTAGTTGTAAGGTTGGTAGTACCTTACAACTACCAGCTTATGTTTTACAATCTACATTCAATTTCCAGCCTACTTTCTGGTAGTATCTTCAAAGCAGGTGCCAGCTCAAAATCCACACAAATAGGAATCTTCAGGAATTCCCTTGAGTCGTATTCCAACTCCAGTTCTCCTTGGCTCCAGCAAAAGTAGAAACTCCTGTCCTGCATCTAAGATCATTGGCTCACTTTTCCACTCCAAAGTGGTTGACACTAAGATGCTTCATTTCCTCCTGGGGAAATACTATTCCTCATCTCCAGATATCATGACCCTGACAAATAATCATTTCCCAGGAAAATTCCATTTCCCAGAGATTGTCATATTGAGTCTCAAATAACACCAAGTGAGGCCATCTTTCATCTAGTCTAGCAAGGTCTAACTCAGTTGCTTGTCACAGCCTCTAGGGTAAGGAAAAATCATACCTGCACACCTCTTTGGCCACAGACGAATCTCAATGCCAATTCTTTGGATGGGGGGTAGAATCCTTGACCAAAAGCCACATCCATCTGGGGGAGGGGGAAATCCAAGCTTAATCCATCTTTAGAAAAAGGGAAATTCTCTAACTCTCTTGGAGAATAGTTTGTTGAAACCCAATTTACATCACCAAACAGATTGATTAGCATCTCACTCTAAAGTCAGGTTCCTTCTGAACAAAAACTGTAGGTTTTTATGACAAAAGAAGCTCATTGAGGCGGAACTCCCCAAACAAAGCCAGGACCTGCTACACTTGAAGTGTGTCACTTCCAACTACCTTAAACTTTTCCTCCTATCTAAAACCTATTTAACTCAAATCCTTCTTCTTCCTGGAAGCCTTCCCTGACCATACTGGACCACCAGGATATTGCCTTCCAGTGAATCATAACAATTTATCCTATTTACCTAGCAATTGTTCACAGATAGTCTTGAGACTATTCTTGTAATATTGTCCTAAACATTTGAATTATTTTATCATTTAACTTTGGGTATAAATATCTGTCACCACCACCACCATCCCCATTTGATCATGAGCTACTTAAGAGTGTCAATATGAGCATCTTTCCAGTCTTCTTTAGACTATCTCAGAGCCAGTTTTCTATTCCACTCCAGGACTAGCTCTTGTCTGTTCTTGTCACACAAGTAACCATTTGAGTGGTTGAAAGAAATAATTGAAAATATCCTGCTGCTCTGAAATATGTCTATGAAGTTTATATAATTGTTCAGTCCTCACAAGAACTCTCTATGGCAGATGTTGGCATTGTTCGCATTACATGAATGAGAAAACTGAGATTCAGAAAGCTAAGCAGATGTCTGATCTGATCTGATATCAAAAGTATGTTCTCCTAACTATTATTTTAAAGTATTTCCCCAGAAGTTTATTTTGACTGAATGTATGGGAAGGTATATGATAAATTAAGGTTAGGCTTTGAAATCTATATTTGGTTTGATAAGCAATGGGGTACTATTGAAGGCTCTTGAGCACAGAAATGACAGGATCAGTGTTCAGTATTAGGAAGATTAATCTGACAGTAGGGTGTAAATTGAGAGTGGTGAGAATCTAAAGGGAGAAGACCAGTTAGTAAGTAAAGGCAAATAGTCCAAATGAAAGAGCAATTAGAAGTTGAAGGAAGAAGGTAAATGTGCAAGAAAGAGAGGATGATTATAAAAGGTGACAGGAGAAGATTTGAGTTTGGGTTGTGGGCACACGGTGCAATATATAGATCTTGTAACATAACATGGAAACCCACATATGAAACCTATATGTTCATTTTGACTAATGGGATCCCTGTCAATTTAATAAATAAAATAAAACAAACATTAAGAAGGAATGTTTCTATAGCCAAAGAAGTGAAGAAAAGGGCAATCTCTCAATATTATACAAAATATAGTTTTACTTAACTCCCCTTTTCTCTTGTCTGTTGTAATTTTTGTCTCCTTTCTTCCCTTGTGACTTAGCTGCAGTCACCCGACTGGGGACATTTCTGTTAGGTCCTTAAATATTTCTAAGGAACACAAACATTTAAAAGTTAGAATTGTGATTATTCCACCTTGGAGCAGAGCCACAATATTAAATCTTCAGGGCAGAAATGTATTAAAATATGCTCAATGTTTCTGCCCGATTCAGACACTTCAGCTTGAATAATGTTTCAGACAAATACATTGAAATTAAAGATGACAAAGTGTGAATCAGGAGCTTCTTTTTAAAATGGCATGTTATAAAAAACAAGCAATATTAACTTATATTAAAGTCAGGAATTTAGATCAACTCTAGAAGCCTAAAAATTACATGTATGTTTTTTGTTAATGAAGATGTAATTCCTAATTTTAAAAAATATTTAAAAAGAATATCCATAACCCATGGATGTTGACAATAGGGTGATGAAGGCCTGGGGCAGGGGATGGGGGCAGGGGGCGTAGGGAGTGATGAGAAGAGGTCAATGGGAGAAAACAGGGGACATGTGTAATACTTTCAACAATAAAGATTTTTTAAAAACTAAATTAAATTTTTTTCAAAGCCTGATGTAAACATTATTTTTTCTCCTATTTACTTTCTAACCTTTCCTATCAGACCTTCTTCAGTTGGATTTTTCTATATCTCTTTTGATTATTTTATTTTTATATCTCCAGAAAAGTACATGGTTAGATGCTACTCAGACAAATATTATCCTATTACCCACAATGATGGTGACCCACTGTGTACCATGTTTTATGCATCAAATATCTTTCCTTAGCTTCAAATATTTGGGATTACTAATGTTCCAATAATACATTAGGCACATTGTGGTGGTACTGAAGCCACAAGAAAGGAATATTACTTTATTCGTACAGGGTTGAAGATGTGCTCATTCATTGAGGGAAGGAAACACACAGTAAAAAGATCATATGCTCAACTGATACCAAGGAATCCAGAGGAAGCCTCATCTTACAAAATTTGCACAGAGCCTTGCTCCACAGTGTGCCCCTCCAAGTTCCCTAATGGTCTTTCTTGTTTTAGTAGTAGAATGGTTAGTAGCAAAAAGGTTTACACCAAAATGGGAAGTTCTCCTATTTACTGCATTCTGGAAGCCTTACTGTCCTATGCCACTATTTATTGTGCATATTATAATAAAATCCATATGAGAGTGTTTATATTTTAAAGATGTGCTCTAATATGTTCTGCGTTAGGGCTTTTGACAATACTGTATAGATTCAACACAAAGCTAACTGAAAGGCTAATCTTCCCATTGTTACACTTTAATTAGTGAGACCTGCCATTACAACTTTTTATGATGGAAAGTATCAGGCTTTTTATCTTACTTTTAAGACCTATTCTAAAAACAGAAATGGAACTGAAAAGACAAAGAAAAATACATTTTATGGCACAAGAAGAAGAGTCTTTAAAAATCCAGGGAAGTTCACAAAATGCCAATGAAAACTACTTGGAGGCAGCACCACCAAGGGGGGAGCGGTTTACTGAGTACACAACATCAGCAATCAGCTACCTCCCTAATCCTATCCAGAATCCAAGGGACAAGAAAGAATAAGGACATTTCATAAGAGTGTCTGTAAGAACAGCCTTCCAATTACATCTCTTAATACGTAGAAATTTAGAGATGAGTTCCAAAGGCAGAATTATCCTGGTTTATCATACTTGGGTTCTTTTTAACATCAGGTCGGAGTTAAATGACAAACATTTATTACAACTTACTTTAAATTAATTACATCTATTTCGTTATTTGTCTCACTAAAAATTGTTCTTACACTTTTAGCAGAAAATTTGACATTGAAAATTTAAAAAATTACTAAAAATGTAAGGAATTGGATTACAAATTAGCATAAAATTAGGAACCACCCAACCAAAATTTTACAGGTTGAGCTACTTTATTTTTTAAAATAAGTTGAATTTAGCAAGCTTGACATTTAAGTAAATAGTGCACTCAGAAAGTTCTCAGGAAATTGTAACTTAGAGGGAAAAAGCTAAAAACAATCCAGAAGCCACAGACAAAAATATGGCTTTTTCCTGATTTTATACAATCCTTTTCTGCAAACACTATTTATATAAACATTATTATAGTTTGTCCTCAAGATAGAAGAGGCCTGATATGAATTAATGTACTGTTTTGCAGATATGTGCATGTTTTGAGAGCAGATGAGACAAAAATACACACACAAAGTTGAAAATGGGATTTTGTTTTTGGAATGAGAAATAATTGTTTACTGATAAAACAAAAATATTAAAGTTAAATCAAGGGCACAATGCTTTTCGTGAAGTGAAAAATAATTTATTACTGCTAAAATCATTTTCCTTCATTCTTTCATTTTTCTCTAATTTGGGTAGATTCAGTTAGTTTACTTTTCCTCTGATTGAAAACCAAACCTTTTAACTGGGATAAAGGAGAGCTTTTCAAAGCAGAATAGGAAAAAGAGCGGGGATTGGGGGTGGGAGGGTAGTTTTGAGAGAGATTGTTCTAAAAAAAAAAAAAGGGAAGATGCTGCCTTACAAAGCGTCTGCTTTGCAAATTCCAACACACTGCCAATGTGTTCCTATTGTCCATTCCTTATCTGCAGTTAAAGGCTGGATCCTACACCAGAAACCCAGTTCAATGCACACTCCAGTTCTAGAACTTTCCTCAGCCCTACCCAAACCACAAGGGGATGATACATAAGAAAAAGATGCTGTCCTCTTTTCCTACCTCCACCATTACTGCCCCCATTTCATCGAGGCAGCTTGATAAGGAGAGCAAAAGGGTGCCTTTGGTATCTGTAGCTGAGTCACCAAGCACTAACTATTATGGTTCCATCATCTAACTACATTGTGAGTTAATGTTAAAATTGGAGAAAAAATATTTTTAAGTTTCTATGAGGTAGTCCAGGAACTCTATCAGTGATTGTAGGGAGAAATAAATTGTGAGTTTAAAATAACTCAAAACTTCAAAAGCAAATTTTGGAACATAACATTATTTGTTGGAACTGCCTGTATTAAAAAGACTCAGTAAGAGCACTCCATGGCTTTAAAAAATGTAGATAAGCTACATGTCTCTACTTGCTTCATTCAAACAGGTATTTTCTTTACTATAATGAAAAAAATCCTTTAGCATCCATGATAAAAGTTAACTTTAGAGTTAGCTTTTCCTTCCAACTAAAACTATTGTAATGTCTAATAGAGGTATAGGGAAGGTGAAAGAATTATTGTTCTTTGGACTCATAGATAGAGAGCAGGCTGACAGCTGTGGGAGGTGGTTGGGAGGCTGGGTTGGGGGAAGATTGAGCAAAAAAGAAAATACTCAAGGACAGAGACAACAGTGTGGTGACTGGGAGGGAGATGGAGAAGGGTATAGGGAGCATAAATGATGATGGAAGGAGACTTGATTGCGGTGATGAACACACAATACAGTGTACAGATGAAGTGCTGTGGAATTGAAACCTGTGTAATCTTATTAACTAGTGTCACCCTAATGAATTCAATAAAAAGGAAAAAAATTATTGTTCTAATTCATTACAGAAAAAGCAAGGGCATTATTTTCCTATGTAGGAAGTGCAAGAATTCTTAAGACAGCACAGTACTTATAAGGTTACCATTTTTAATACGTCATGATAATTGACATACAAAGTTGCAGAAATCTGGAGGAGGATTTTTTGGCATAAATAACAGGAAATGATCAGAAATGCAAAAAGGTTTGGGTTTGGCATTTAAATTAAACATTAAATCAAACAAAGACATGCTGAGGAATCTACCCCCTACTTTTAGATACCAATTTGTCTTCCGAGCTACATCTCTGTGTCTCTGAATGGTTGGCAGTTCTATGTTGGCAAAATGAAAAAGAGAGAATTGAGACAATTGTCCACACTGGGGAAAAATATTGCCTCAGACAAAAGTCATTTTGAAGTTTATTAATTAAGCAGACCATTTTGATATGCTGACTGTTAAAAACTACTGGTGAACAAGTAGATAAATTGATAATAAGAGTTTTGACATTCTCTGTAAAACAGTTTTGAAATTCTCTGAAATTCTAAAACTTTCATATACATCAGATTCACCTGGAACACTTGTTTCAAAGGCATAACCCCAGACTCTGACATTGATAAGTTTGATTACATTTATCTGAGTTGAGTCTGAGAAATACTGATACCAGTTACTTACAAGCCACATACCAAGTAGCCTCTTTACCCTATGATTCTGTGGAAATATCTAAATAAGCAAAAAAAATGTTGATTAAATCATGTAAATAAACTTTTAGCTATTCAATGTTCATTTATTGGTGGACACTGTGCCAAGCCAGGGATGGTAGGAACAAAAGTCAGTTTCTTTAACACCCAGCTATCTAATCTAATAAAAGAGCAATATGCAAATTGACTATCACTCTGAGATGCATAAGCCATGCCCACCAGCCAAGCCACACCCACCAGCCAATCAGAGCGGCTGTATGCAAATTAAACCAGCCAAGATGGAGGCCAGCAGTCACAGAGCTAGAGCAAACCAGAGGCCTCCATTGCAACTGTCTGCCTAGGCCAGCTGGGCCTCTGCTCCAGGCAACAATGTTTCAATTATAGAGGCCACAGAGCTGAAGCAAAAAGGAGGCTTAAATGCCTACCTAGGCCTCTGCTCAGGGTAACAAAGTTTCAATTATAGAAGATAAATAAATCCCAGAAACCTGATTCCAGCCAGTCTCACTGGGACCTTGGGTCAATGGGAGCTGTGGCCAGCCTGAAAACGGCCCTCAGCCCCTCACCCAGGCTGGCCACACCCCCATGGGGTGAAGGTTCCCACTGGGGTGGCTTGGCCAGCCTACAAACAGCCATGAGCCCCTCACCCAGGTTGGCCAGACACACCAGCAGGTGGACATCCCCCAAGGAGTCCCAAACTGTGAGAGGGCACAGGCCAGGCTGAGGGACCCCTCCGAGTGCACAAATTTTTGTGCACCAGGCCCCTAGTCTATATATAATTTCCTGACTTTCCATATCATTTTGTTTGTATAAACAGAATTGTCCCTGCACAATGCCAGAACATCCAGTTGATTTAATGAATCAATCAATTTAAATATACACATTCCCCTGGTCAGCCTGTGTGGGAGGCAACCAATTGACATGTCTATCTCACATCAATGTTTCTCTCTCTGTCTCTCCCCGTCTCTTTCACTCTCTCAAAAAATCAATGGAAAAAATATCTTGGGTGAGGATTAACAAAAAAAAAGGGAAGAAAGGCTGAGATACATAACACATGCTTGAGGTTAATGCTCAATCTGAGGATCAGTGAGATTCCCCACTTCTTTCATTCTAGACAATTCATTTAAAAATCAAACATAAATATTCAAGCCACTCAACTTGCAGTTAGCACAGCAATTGTAATGTTTTTATAGCACTGAAGAAATGAATTATATCATCTACTTTATACACTGATCTCTCCTGATTCTACCAGGAATTTGTTTTGAACACCAAACTACTGTGAACACACACTTTTAATCTACATGGATATATATGTCTGTACATATAAGCCATGATTCCTTTATGAAACACTACATATGCATCAAATATGTTTCAGTTTGTATAGGCTACAGAAGTAATATTTCCCCACCCCAACAAAAAATGCCTAAAGCCACACATTTTAAGAAATAACTGAAAATTGAAAACAAATGCATAATTACACTTTAAAAATAATTTAGTCTTAATTAATATATTTATGTTATATATAGATGCTCAATTTAAAATACTTGAAAGATGCAAGTGTAGAAGAATTGATAAAATATTTATTGTGTATCAAGTTTTTGCATTTATCAATTAACAATTGATTTTCCGATTTAATATTTGGCCAATAGAAAACCATACTGGTTAATTATAAATTCAAAGTTTTTTCTAGATTTTTGTTTTTTAAAATAAGGAAGTGCTTATTTCACTGTGTTCTGATTTTCAAGTGCTATATTCCAAATATTCACTCACTTATCCAAAGTGATTACAGTGTTAACAGAAGCATTTGTGCTTAAATTCAGTGTTCAAATAGCTGTATTATGCAATTAGTCAATGTGCAATTACAGGGAATCTATTGGAGCCAGATGCAAGCAATCCAGACATATGCAAACTAGAGATTAAGACGTCCTCAGTTTTATGTTTATAAGCAAATTACCCAGTTAAACAGGGCTTACTAAAGTATGAATTGTCAGGCCAAGGGACCCCACTGGAGCATTTTAAACCAGTTGAACCAGTGAATTTTCATTTCAACAGTTCAGAGAGATGCCTTAAAGCTCTCAAATTTTTCAGCACTGTAAATGTGGTGTGAGTTCAAGTACCCATAGCAAAGACAACAACCCCCCAAAAAGATGTCCTTAGTGGTTTTCCTTAACTAGGGCTTCTTTTTCCTCCCTCATTAAATTTCTTTCACAATAACGTCTTATCAGAAAGTCTTGTGAGAACACTCTCTGGCAGTCTCATTCACAAGATTAAATCTAGTGCCTTGGACATAAACATTGAGTTTCAGTGTTCAATACCATAACATTCAATGGATGAAGCTCCATTTCATATCCTTGATATACCCACAAATCAGTTTCAAAAACCATGGAAGGTTCAGAAACAATCAAGGAATGATGGAGCAGATGCACAGATGCTGTGCTGGAAGAAAAGAAAAATGCTGAAGTGCATAATGATTCTGAAAAGATTTCTTTATCAAACATGTCATTTGTTTGAAAGAACAGAGCTGTTGGCATCAGATGTAGGATATCAGCTTGTTAGCAAAGTGAAACATGATGGCTGCTAGATACTGGTGATTGATGGATCAATTGAAATTACTGATGTTGCACAACTGAACATCTTCATTTAATATGTCAATGGTCAGAAGTTAATGAAACACCTTCTGTTTGGGCTTATCACCACAACCAATAAGATGTCACATCTCAGTGGATATCCTGGCTAAATATTTTTTGTGAAGAATAGTGAAATCTCCAAAGAAATGTTATCAACTGGACAATCAATTACAAATTTTGTTGATTTGATGCAAAAATTTGATGCAAAAATATGAGTGTAGCTTTTCTGTATAAGTTTCAACTGGGTAAAATTAATGAATTATTTATAAATGACTTTCATGCACTAGATTTATATCAAAATGTTAAAATGCATTTACTTATCTGTACCATAAATAGCCTCCTATTATTGACTCTGGGCCATTTACAGGAGGAAGTTCCTGATTACCTGATTTTTTTTTAAAAAAGTATTTTCCCTTACAGAAAGTTCAATAAAAAGGAATAGGATCTGGAAGACTTCTCTAAGAATCTACAAATCTCTTCTCTTGTCCCCACCCCAAATGCCCCTACCTGTTCTATGGGAAGACTTTGCTTACTGACTTGATCCTTTGGACTATAGAATGAGGATATGGCCATGGGAGGCACTACAGCACTGCACTAGACATCAGTTTTGAAATTGGTCATCCTAATATATAAAAACCCAGGGTCCATAACATCCAAAACAACCAAAGGCTCAACTGACCAGAAGTCAGGACTACTTGCCACCACTGTGGGCACCCTGACCTAGAACTGACTGCTGATAGGGCTATGGATCAGGCCCAAAGGGAGGCCTGGAGAGAGAAGCAGGGTCTGATCCGTAGCCTCTGTGGCAGCTATTGATCAGCACTTGCCTCTCTCTTTCTCTCTGGGACTGGCCAGTAGCCATGTCTCTCTGATCAGGCCTATTGATAGGCCTGGAGACACTGACTGGCATGGAAACTGACCAATCAGAACAAAATCTGGGTGAAGTGCCAGGAGCCAATGGCTGCCTAGGAAGCGGAGCTTTTGACACTGACTGGCATAGAAACCAACCAATCAGAACCTAATCTGGGTGAACTATGAAGGCAGAGGTGGGGACTAAGGAGGGGTTTTAAGGGCAACAGCTGTTTGGTGTAAGGTGTAAGAAAGTGGTTCAATTTTTTAATGGCCAGTTTGGCAGTATAGTGCATATGGCTGGCTATCAGTCCAGATATAGGAAATGCATTTTTGTCTGCCACAAGCATCTCTTCCTGTTGAAAAAGGCTTTCCCCCCAATTTAAGCAATCCTATCCTATATAATCTAACTATACTACTAAAAGAGTAAGATAATTAGAATGGGTCAACTGACCATCTTCTGGACATCTGACTTCCTTCTGGACAAAGCCATGGTGGTGGGGGCCAAGGCAGAGGCCATTAGGGGTGATCAGGCTGGCAGGGGAGGGAAGTTGGGGGTGATTAGGCAGGCAGAGAGGTTAGGGGCAATCATGCAGGTAGGCAGAGGTGGTTAGGAGCAATCAGGCAGACAGGCAGGTGAACAGTGAGTTAGGAGCCAACGGTCCAAGATTGCAAGAGGGATGTCCAACCACCAGTTTAGGCCCAATCCTGGGCCTAAAACCAGCAGTTGGACATCCCCCAAGAGGACCCCGATTGGAGAGGGTACAAGCTGGGTTGAGGGACACCCCCCCCCCGCATGAATTTCATGCACTGGGCCACTAGTTTAATATAACCTTGCTTAGCCAAGTTTACTTTACTAAGTAACAAACAACCAATAATTAAAATTTAAGTTTAACACAGCTGCCCCCCACATTTAATAGTGTAGGATCAGAAAGATGAAGGTGATAAACCAGTGAAGAAAGGAATAATCGCGGGGGGGGGGGGGAGTGTCCCCAGGCCTCTGCACAAAAGTCATTATTGTTCAGCAATACAGACTCTCTAGGAAACTACAGGTCACCAAAATCAGTGGGAAGGAAAGAAATGCTCTCCACTTAGTTGATCTGAGAAGAGCTTAGTGTGTTGCTGTTTTTGTGCTGTTTTACTGCATAAATATGCCTATAACTGAGAAAAAATACATTTCATAATGCTGTAATACATCATTTCTATACTTTCAATCAAGCCTCAATTTTATTAACATACTACAAACCCGGTGCCTGCACACTCTCACAATCCAGGACACCTCAGGGGATGTCAGAGGCCCAGTGCATGGATTGGGCCAGATCCCCACAGGCCAGGCCAAAGGATCTTATCAGTGCACAGGCCTCTAGTATGCATATAAGATCTTTGGTTAATCTCTTCCCACCCTCCCCCTACCCGTTTCCCTCTGAGATTCATCAATCTGTTCTATGTTTCTATGTCTGTGCGTTGAGTGTCTGCCCCCTGGTGGTCAGTGCACGTCATAACTACCAGTGGAACAGTTGAACGGTCAAAAAGTTGTTAGACTTTTATATATTTAGAAAATAATCAGGGTATCCCTTTAAAACATAATAAAAACAAAAGTATGGTTATCCTATATAATAAAAGGGTAATATGCAAATGGACCCTAAGAACAGAACGACTGGGAATGACTGTGACTATGACACACACTGACCACCAGGGGGCAGATGCTCAAGGCAGGAACTGCTCCCTGGTGGTCAATGCACTCCCACAGGGGGAGCTCTGCTCAGCCACAAGCCAGGCTGCCAGCTGCCAGCACAGCAGCGGTGGCAGAAGCCTCTCCTGTCTCCTCAGCAGTGCTAAGGATATCCGATTGCAGCTTAGGCCTGCTCCCCACTGGCAAGTGGACATCCTCTGAGGGCTCCCGGGCTGCCAGAGGGATGTCTGACTGCCAGCTCAGTCCCAATCCCCCAGGGAGTGGATGTAACCTAGCAAGTAGACATCCCTGAGGGGTCCCAAACTGCAAGAGGGCACAGGCCAAGCCAGGCTGAGGGACCACTCTCCCCCACACTGCACAAATTTTTGTGCACAGGCCTCTAGTAAAGTAATAAGACTGTCAGCTGTTGTTTGTTCTGGTTTTATCTTAAGTAAGGCAATCACCTAGGGAGTCCATAAATTTATTCTAAAGATGCTGACATTGGTCAAAACATTTCAGACTTCTATTTGGGAATGGCTTTCAGAACTACCTTCCAAGCCTCACAAGAAAATCAGTCTCATTACTCTATGGTCTCACCTGTTTAATTCTAACATAAATTTAGTAGTAGGAAACTGAATAATTTAAGATATCATAAAATTTTTTCTTTTTGTTAAATGAAGATGCCAATTTTCATGTTGTAAAATTGTGATCTAATTTAAATATAATAAGAATAAGTCTATTGACTAAAGTAAAGGTTTTATCCAATTAAAAGTAAACTATTAAAGTACTGTTTACAGATCAGATTTTTAGTACACAACTTAATTTTATCTAATAATTTGTGTATTCAATGAAACATAATGAATGTGCATTTAATAACATTTTAATTTTATGTTTAAATATTTATATCTAGTGATTATGCTTATGCAATGCTATATTTCTTATATGTCCTTAAGTCTCCATACATTTTCTGAAACTGCATTAATTTGCACCCCAGTATAAGTCACTATATGTTTTTAGTAAAATATTCCATAACATTAAAATTAAGAAACTTCCCCAAAGCAACAAAACAAAAGCTACCTACAAGAAAAAAAGAAGGGAATTAACATTTGACTCTGTGCCAGGCTCTTTATGGACATTTTCTTGTTTATTCTTAGAATAAACCTAGGAGATATTATTATCACGGTGCAGCTGACTCATACACAAATTTGTAATGTACTTTTTCAAGGATACTTAAAAATAATCCTTTTACAATACTACACTGTCTGTCTGAAAGAAGTTTTCTTTTTGTTTGTTTGTTTTTTACTTCTTTTTCTTAAAAACAAAAAATTCTACTAACATTGTTATGGGGGATACAGAAGTGTAAAGTTTTAGGGAACTAAGAATCAAAGAATCACAATTTTTCTTACTGGACTGTACTCCCACTCTCAAAATAAATTAACATAAAAAATCAGAGGGAGATGAGTAGTTTTTCCTTTACTTAAAAATTACAGTATCATCAGCCTACTTAGCAGAAATTTTAATAAAACTGGATCAAAAGAATCAATCGCAATATACTCTATCAGGCTGCAATTTTATAACTCATCATGGCATAATCATGTCAAATAAATACAATGATGGCCACTCACAGATTAGATTAGACTACAGTTGTTAAATTTAAAATGAGAAATCAAGTATCTAGTGTTCCAAGAATTTCTTTCTGAAGTATCTTCATCTTGTCTAACATTACAGTTAATTAATAACAACTTGTGTTTTAATAACACCTATATTCCATGATTTTATGAGTGTTCTAATCAATGGGTGAAAGTTGTCTGCCCCATGAACCACTTTGAGTCTTCTGAATAATGCACATTTAATGTACTATGCTGCAATGTCTCTCCTCCCCAGAGGCCTTCCTTTCTCCTTTGAGGTAATCTTCATCTTTGTCTTTCCCTCTTTCTAACCCAAATAGTGGTGTTCAAATGTTCCTTTTTCCTCTCCAAACTCTTTCCTCCAGTTATTCCTTCTAATCACCCTAATCAACCCTTGACTCTGAATTCTTCCCCTGAACTCCCTAGCACCTAGTTGAGTCCCTCCAGGAAAATAGTGAGAGCTCAAAACAGTTGATTGGGATTTGATGAGTGGATTATTCCCCTACCCCAAGTTTATTGCTCAGTGAAATGAAAGCCCAGCTATATTATTGAGAAATGTGAATAAAATATAAATTATTGTCATTCAACAGATTAATCAAGGTTATTTAGGAGCTATAATTGTCACTGTAAAAAAAGAATAATCACAAAAATAATTTAAATGTTTTATTTAGGTCAAACAACAGTTGTAGGGATCCTGAGTATTGCTTTTAGAACACAAACATATGAAATTAATAAAACAAGCATTCATATTGCTAGTTTTAAACACATGTGGGGTGCAGATTATTTGAAAGAGAATTTCAACAAGGTCAACACAATGCACGAGATAATACATACTGGGTAATGAAACAGACCAGTCTTCACCTCCATTGTCCAATTCATAATACAGGGTGGGGGCTTTTTTGCTTTTCATTTCACAAATGATTGTTCAACACAGACTGAATATACCAAAAGAAGAAAATAGTCTTTTTATATCTAAGGAAGAAGCTACTACTCTTAAAATTATCACTTCAAGGTAACAGACAATCAAATTGATGTGGTTTTCTTTGAAACCTCATCAGTAAATCATTTCTTGCACAGTAGGTTCGGCATTAACCCTGCATTTAGCATAGGTAGTGTTATGGAGGGCTGGCTGCTGCATACCAACATCAGTATCAAGTTCTTCATCAGGAATTAGAGACTGTCCCGGATACCAAGCAGGACAACACTGGCAAAAGAACAAAAAGTGAACTGCAGATAGCTCAAACAGGCTACATTTACTCTTTAAAAGATTAATAAAGTGTTACTGGATGTTGTTTCAAATGGTAGTTTATAATAAAACAGGATGGAATCTATTATTTTTAACACTTTATATTTCAAATGGTCTTTCATAGGCTAGGTTTTAATAAAACACATTCGATTAACATGTATATTCTATTAAGGATCAAATATCAAATGGTGAAGGTTATTTTTATAGTTGCTGTAAAGCAAACATTCATCAGATTTGTAAACAGGTTGAACTGTCATCACAAAATTGTTTGCTTTGGCAGATGATTTTTGAAGAAAGATATTTCTTTAGTTTTAACAATTTTTTTAAAAAAACATGAATTTCTCTAATATCATTCAAAGAAGTTTTGCTCTTGTGTTAAGTTACTATTAGTTCAAATGCTCTGCACTCCCTCATTTAAATGCTTTCTGCAAAATAAGTGTTTTTCAAGCTGTAAATTTCAGTAGTTATTGTAGAAACCAAACCTCAGTGGGAAAGGCAGTGCCCTTTGGAGTCATCATTCAAACAACTATGATTTCTACCAACTTATCATTCATCCAGTTTTGCAGAAGTTCCATTCACTCAGCTCCTCTAAAAGTTTACCAGACTTTTATCATATCAAATGATCCAAAGAACACCACAGGAATCCAGGGGAGACAGTTCACTAGTGCATCTTTAGCTTGATTTTAATTTTTTTATTGGTGAAAGAGATACGCATCAATCTGTTATGACCTACCCATGTACTCACTGGTTGCTTCTTCTATGTGTCATGATAGGGGATGGGACCCGAAACCTTGGTGTTTCGGGAAGATGCTCTAACCAACTGAGCTACCTGTCCAGGGCTTAGCTTGATTTTAAAGTCAATTTAAGAGACAATCTGTTTTTGTTGTTGTTGTTGTTTTAGTTCTTAAAGAGACAAACTACCTAAACATTATCTAAAGCTTTTTTAAGTGAATGAACTTTTCACTTTTCACACTTTTAGTACCAAGACTTTTAACCAGGAAAAATCCCAAAGCTCAGGGTTCAAACTACAGCTTGGAAAAATAAAGTATACAGCAAGCACCATCTACTTCCTTTGATCTCAAGATGTCAGTACCATGGTCCCTTGAGGGAGTGGAAGGGAGTGGCTGAATCCAGAAAGGAAAGTTTACCCAAGGGGAAAAAAGGGGAAAGATCTATTTGATGGCAATTTCAAAACAAGTTTTCAAACTGTCTGCAGCACCCTTGACTTGAAGGAATCACACATAAGAAAAGGGAAGAAAATACAGCACATGCTTATTTTAATTGCCCATGGATTTCCAGTAAAGTATGGCAACTTAAATGCATATTCCAAATTCTTGCTCCAAAGCCTTATTCTTTGTGCACTGAAAAGGAGGAAAGACAACCCCATCAATTGTTCTCTGGAGATAAAGGCACTGTTTTGTAGATTTTCCCCAGCATTACTAATGACCTGCCCACCCACCTGGGATCCTCTCCAAAGTGCCCTACAGGAACTGCCCCACACCTTCAGAAGCCCAAATGCTTGACAGGGATCAGCACAAGAAGGTTGCCTTTTCGTGCAGCTATTGGCCTTCAAGAACACCCAACCTGAAATAATTCGTGCTTCTTATTTTCCTAGAGGAGCCAGAGGGTTGATCCCTACAATTTTTAATCCTACATTTTAGTGAATCTGCAGCATTTTTCTGCGGAGACAAGCTCAAGATCCCATAGCAATTAGAAAGGTTCTTTCACACTTCGCATTAAGGCAGTTAAGCAAAGTTGAATGAAAGTTTCCGAATTGTGGCCTTTTTATTTTTCTTGTTAAGACCACCAGCTGTTAGAGCACACACAAGAGCCTCGACAGTTCCATTTTTCATAGGCCCACGTTTCAATAAGATATGCAGAAAACGGGGTTTTGGCAAAGGTGCCTATGTGATCCGTTCATGGGCCTCTCCATTGTCCTAGAAGAGAACATAGTGTCTGTCCAGTCATTGACATGTTTAGGGGCTGGAAGGTGCTGTGGAATCCCGACCCGTGCACTATAACTCAAAATGGTATCTCTCCCCCCCTCCCCGCATGGGGGTCCGGAGGTTTTAAGTCGGGACTGGAGGGTGGGGGTGACCTCTGGCAGGTTTCACATCCAAGTACCCTGGGAAATCCAACCCCCAGAAAGCTTGCAACTTCTACCTCCCAGAATGCCCTGGAAGAACTTCTTTGCTTCTGGTTTTTAACAATTTTGCGTTTGACCGCCACGACCCACATTCTCCCGCAAGGCTTCAGAGCTGGGATATAACAAGGGAGTTTAAACCAGAAGACAGTTTTTCAGGCTGCAGCCTGAGCTTTGCTGCGCTCCGCGGGGGTTCGCATAAGGCCGCCACGTTCACGACTCGAGAGCCTCCCCAAAAACCAATCCTCTTTTTCCCACACGCCTCTCTTCTCTTCCCTCCTGGCTCAGTGGAGGCCGCGTCGCTGCAAAGGCTCTTTCAACTCTGGGCCCCACCACCTCCCAGCAAAATCCGACCCGACGGCTGCGGAGTATGCGCCTGCGCAGGGAAACGGCCCGGGAGTGGGGAGGGAGTGGCGGGCCCCCAGCCGCGGCTAGAAAAGGCTGCAGCGAGGGGGAGCGGGGGAGGGGTCGGGCCCGGGCTGAACCTTCTCTTTCCTCCCAGCAGGTCCCGGCTCCGGCCCTGGCCAGGCTCTCACATGTGTGCGCTAAAAACTCACTTCAAAGTCTGTTGTTCCCCGCGCAGGGACAGCCCTTGGTGCGGGCCGCCAACCAGGCCCGGGCCTCTACACCCCTTCCAATCCATAGCACTGCTAAAAGATTGGAAGAGCGAGGGAGAGTACACTCGTTTAAGAACAGTTTTTGGGTGTACAAGTACCTCCCTCCTTCGCCGCCTTCCACCCCCACCTTAAGAAAACGAATGGATCACAAAGTTTGTGGCCAACGCTACGCAGTGGCCTTCGGAGCTCACCATTGTTTGGGCTCGTATTGACCCCAGGTCCGGATTAGCCAGCGACTGATTCCTGCTTTACAGCCCCGTCAGCCTAATGAGGCCGGGAGGCGATGGGGCGCGAAGCGTCCTCGAAGCCGGGGCGACCGCCGGCTTACGGCCGCCAAGGGCCCTGTAGGTGGAGGTCAAAGGGTCAGCGGGCCAAGACCCCAAGAGAATTGACCAGAGGAAATGAGGTCCTCCCCCCACCCCAACCCCTCGGAGCTCCGGCTGGGACTTTCAAGAACTTAGTCTGGATAGGGAACCTGGGTGCTCCGACTTTCAGAAGGCTTGGTCTCGTCGTGGGGCAAATCCCGACTAAAGACTTGAGCCTTCAGAGTCAGACAGCCCGAGAGAAAACCATCCTAGCTGCCAAGCAGAGAACCGCTCTTCAGGGTATGGACACGCCGGTGGCGATTCTTTGAGAAACTTAAGTGGGAAGAGGCCCTTGGTCTTTTTTTCGTTTGAGGGGAGGATATTGGGGGGAGGAGAGGGAGTCAGGGGATAAGAAGACAGCAGGCCGCCAGAAGGGGGGAGGGGCAAGGAATCCTGAACACAACTTTCCTGGAAGGCTTAGTGAGCAGAGGCTGTCCCCACTGGCTCTCAAACCCCTGGAACTTGCTAAGACTGCCTACCTCGCTTAGCCTGGATCCTGATCTTTAACCTTCCAAACTGAATAAAAGCCAGTTTTCTGTCTGCGTGGAAACATACACTTCCCCCTTCTCCGCCCAACAGTGGAAATCTTAAGCTAAACCACCCATTTTGAAAGGTAATGGACTTTTAACAAAGATCTTACCAGAGCAAGAATGAAATTATTGGTATATAATACTTAGAGGCCAAACGACATTCATGTTTTCCAGCTGAGCCATCTTTAGGGTTGCAAGATTTTGTTTGGGGAAGGGGGGCTTATTCTTTAAAGATATTTCCTGAAAATTCAAGAGTGTAAATGTGCATGCTCAAAGTCAAATTATAGGAAGAAAATCTGAAAAGTTTTCTATTAAAATAAGCTTTTCATTGTAAAAATTGACAAGAGCAAAGGACATAGACTATTTGACAAATATGATACTACATCCAAATTAGAGAAAATTGTGTATAGGGGTAAAACTTTCACATTATCTTAATATTGGTTATCATCATTGTTAATTGTCAT
Source organism: Murina feae (assembly GCA_004026665.1). NCBI lineage: Eukaryota > Metazoa > Chordata > Mammalia > Chiroptera > Vespertilionidae > Murina > Murina feae. The sequence goes on from PVJC01011711.1 coordinate 23,520, forward strand.
TTTTTTTTCCTTTTAAGACATAATGCTTTATTGTAAAGTTTTTAGTAAAATAATTTCAAGCTTACTCAGGAAAGATGAAACTCTTATTTATGCCTTCTAAAGAGATATTTCATATACATAAGGGGGGAGAAGAAGGTAGTTTCTGAGAGTATCTTGCATCGAACCCACCACTCTACTCCCATTTAAGATTAGGTTTAAGTTTGGGTGAGGGTAGAAAAGGAATTCATAAAGAAAACAGTGAACTGTTAACATTCACTGAATATTTCAGAAGAAAAACACTATTTAGACTTCAGTTTGAATATATTTTCAGCCAATCTTATGAATATACACCTGAAAACTTGCTGAGCATTTAACACACTCTGGTTTGGAATGAAAGAAAAATCCTGAAATAGGAATTTGATCCAGTATCCTCAATGTCAAGGTCAAGACTGAAATGTCTGAGGTAGGAGTTGTATGGTACACTGACCAGGTTACCTGCTCATCATTTGTGAAGTCATCCAAATCTCTGTTCATGACATTCAGGCCCTTGCCTTCTCTACTGGTGGAGGAAATGAAAAAAAAAAAAAAAAACGAAAAAAAAAAAACCTTTCTCTACAAACAAAAAAATCAGACCCAAAGCAATTTGCAATTAGAAACTATGAATAATTAATTGTCTTTTGATAAACATCAATATATAACTTAAAATAGACTGTTTCAACTGTACCCAGGGAATCAAAATTTCTTTTAATCATCAGTTCTGAGCATTTCAATTTAAGGTTAATTTATTTAAACATTTAAAAATTCAGGCACCAAATACAAAAATGTTATAACATAAATAAAATGTGCCAAGACTTTATTTTTTAAAAAATAACAATAAACAAAATTCTAGAATTCAAAATGATTATGTATAATACCAAATTGACTGCCACCAAAAAACCTAGATCATTGCCCCTTCAAGAGAAGGAGGGTACTTAAGCCTATTCATTACATTTCTAAATTCTTTACAATTCCTTATCTCCACCATTCTATTTACTGATATGCAAGCTGGTTATTCATGCAGAGATTGGGCTCTCAATATTAAACAGCCCCTAAGTTAGTAAAAGAAGTCTTAATTCTCTACCCATTCAACACCCATTCAGCACTTTCTTTTTCATATAACTGTAAAAACTGTTTATCCAAAGGAGTTGCTTCACTAAAGATTAAATGGATTGTTAATATTTTATTACAAAGCAAACAACCATTTTTCATTGTTATTGATTTTAATGGAAACAATGCTCTTAAAATCTTTGCCTACAAATCATGAACTTTAAAAATACACATTTTGCAAATGAATTTTCTTTCCATAATATAATTTCAGAACTGCTGCAGTTATTTTACCACTATAAAAAGGTTATGAATAATTGTGAAAATTATGAATTGAACTATATACAGAAAAACAAATCAGACTTTGCCTTCTCAAATTGTAAATGGATTATGGTTTATTTTTTAAGAAGCACTTTAACCATAAGTAAGCAGGCTCAGCTGGCCTTACTCATCATCACTGTTTCAGACATGCTTACTTTTGAAAATATCTAGATAGCTCAATAGATTTGATAGGCAGATTAGGTAAGTCATAGATACAAACATATATAGGTATATGGGTAATCTCTTGATAGACTAGATGGACATGCATCCTGCTGAGATGTTCATTTTTATGTAAGGTAATAAAAAAGTAAGGGACATAAAACTCATTAGGTTACCTCATGTTTATATATGTAGGGCAGGGATGATTAAATCCAGCTTCTCAGTCTTTGAAGTACAAGATTGAGATGTCATGGCTACTAACTGAATTGATCAGTAATATTTGATTTGCATGCCGAAAATTGGGGACAAGCACATTTAAACTCGCAGTTAAAGAACCATCTGAGCTAGAGATAAAGAAAGGAGGATCTTACCAGATGGAAAATGACACTGTAAATAATCCATACCACAGTAGAAAAATAATATAACAATTTAAAAAGGGATCTGAGTGATAAATACCAACAGACAAGATTCATTTGCTCACATCTCCTCTTTTTAGGAGGCTGTTACAAAACAAGAGAAAGGAGTCAGTGGTTCAAAAATTGTAAATTTTGTTCTTTCAAAACAATAAAATTTAATGCTAAAGCAGTTATAATCAAAAGCTGTACAGAATTTGTTAGAAAACACTTATCCATAAATATTGTTCAGTTCCCGGCACTTGTAGCAATAATTAAATTACAATGATAAATATGGCATCAATGGGTATGTATTTACAAAAAAAAAGTTATTACAAAAGGCAACTGTATACTAAATGTCACAATCTGTGTAGAGTAACATCACATCCTCATCCTGAAAAAACACTGACCAACATTTTTGACCCCATTAGACAAAAATACATTCACAACAGTAATGCTTTGAGAAAAAGTTCAAGACATAACAGGACTTTGGCACGGTTTAAGACTGTGAGAGTTTAAACAATCACCACTAAGGCGAAGAATCAGCTTAACATCACCACCACCAAGCCTTCAATAACTTCCTCTCAAAAAACAGGACAAGTGTTAAAATGAACTGAAGGAGTTTAGGGATGGGGTATGCAGACAGCAAGAGAAAGGGGAGGGAAAAAAAGTGAAAATATTTTTTTTTCATTTTTTAAATGCCAAAACATGTTTCCTAATCCTGAGAAAGGGCATGCCTACTTTTGATCTTACCCAGAAACCTTCCTAGACAATTACAATGAACAAGATGTAGCCCTATATATGGCCTCTTGCCTTAAAACTCCATTTCCGTTTGATTGGCCTCAGTTTTCTTTTTAAAATGCATTTGGTCCATTTTATGGTTAACAGGGTTTGTGTTTGTCCTCAGACGTACCATTCGTTAAAATTGGGAGGAAGTCCAGGGTTGTGGCTGGTGCTAGTTTGAACTGCAGAAGGGGGTTTAGTGGTATCTTTACTGTTTGCAGAAGCTATAGCGGGTGGAGTGGAAGATTCATAGCCTGAACTGGCAGCAGGGGAGGAATCTGACCCTTGAGATTCATGAACCTAAAATTAACATGTATATATTATAATGGATATAATTCCAACCGGCATTGTGCAAGTATATACAAGACCAGAATTCAAGCACAGTAAGAGCAAGGCCGCCCAGTGTCCCACTTAAAAGAGAAACGCTGTTGATTTTGTTGGCTTGTTTTTAATTTCTATATTACCGATGTCTAGAAACCCCAGAGTTGTTCACCAACACTTTTATTCCTAATACTGGCATGTGGAAAGGGACAAAGTGCTGTATTATTCACTCTCCTTCAAAGGTGCTTTCTCCGCGGATGGAGTGGGATAAGCACTTGGTCTTTGGGGCCACATAGAATACCCCGGGCCCAGATTTCACCAAGCCCAATTTGGCTTGGGAAAGCAGGTACAGAGAAAAGTGGCACAGGCGCCCTAGGCGCTGCAAGGTCTCAGACAACTTCATAGAAATCAGACCTCGCTCTGGGCACTATTGTTTTATGGAAAGCCAGAGAGCCAATGCAATAAACCAGCCACCCTCGGGTTCGGCGCCGGAAATCTAATTTCCCACTGCGGGCTGAGCCGGGAAGAGGCGACCGCCGCAACCTCAAGCCCTGGCGAGCTCGTTTAGAGCTTCCCAGTAAACAACTGATTGTTTCTCCTCCCGCCTCTGCTCCCCCCTCCTCCCCACAGTGCTCTCCCCCGCCCCCTCCAGGTTCCTAAAAATGGGTTCAAGGTGTCATCGCTGGAGCAAATGGGATTTAATGTGGAAGATACAGGGTTGGCAACGCGGGCGCTTTCACTCCGCGGCCGGGTATCGGGCCTAGTGTTTATAAACCGCCGACCGCTAATAAAGAGGTAATTACCTTCATGTGCTTTCGCAGGGAGCTAGGGTGCGTGTAGGACTTGTCACACACTTTGCAGATATAGGGCTTGTCCGAGGTGTGCACGTGCATGTGCTTCTTGCGGTCGCTGCTGTTGGCAAAGCGCCTGTCACATCCTTCAAATTCACATTTGAAAGGTTTCTCACCTGCAAAAGGTAAAAATGCAAAGGGAGGAAAATATGGTCAGGGCCGGGAGCTTCCTGGAGCGGAGCAGCGGGAGTCGGAGCGCCCCGCGATCTTCCAGGAGAGGGAGCGCCGACTGGGGACGGCTGTAGCATCTCTTTTCCCTGGAGAAAAACGGGAGAGTGCTGGTTAAGCCTACTGGTTTGGGAGTGTGCGCGGGGTGGGGCAGGGCTGGCCCAGAACTTGCGGATCCCTTTGTTCTCGCTCAGGATAGGAAATCACCAGGCTCCTCCAAAGTTTCCCCTAAGTTGTGGTTCCACCCTACCCAGCCCAGAGTTCCCAACGCGCGGCCACATTCTGCCACTGCCTAATGGGTGTAACCAATCCCGGGCGGCACAGTGAACCGGGACGGACAATCCCATTCAGCCTCTTCTTTGTACCTGTTAATTTGCCTTTTTCAAATGCAGCGATTTTGCTAAACTCAGTATTAAAAAGCTTGGTTCGTCGTACTTAACGTTCAAAAAGAAAACTACATAAATCCAGGGACTCCAGACAGTTTATAAGATGTTCTGAGCAAGCCACGAAACTGTGATGCCTTTTCTACGTTAGCTTTTCTCCCGTAGAACTGAATTGAACCTGGAACTCCAAATACAAATAGTTTGACAAAAGTATCAGTCATTTAATTAGGAGATGTGCCAATCACGGGTAAAAAAGAGCGGAAGTAGCCGAAAGTTAGCTTTCATTAGCATTTCTATGGTTGCTTTTCCCAAATGTGTGCCGAAAGCTAAATCGCTTGTAAGCAATAGGCTCTCAACACATTCGTAGTCCCTTCCTAGTAACCCAGAAAGGGAGACAAAAAGAGGCGGCGCCAGTTTGTCCCTGGGCGCGAGAAGGTTCCAATTAGTTCCAAAGACCAGAGTCGTCTGCCCGGGAAGTTAGAAGTAGGCAAAAGCGCCGCGGGGCGTGAAAGGCGAAAGATGGAGGGACACTGACAACCCTTCCTTTCCCAAAGACCCTGAGGGGTGCTACCCCTCTATTTGGCCATCACCCCTCTCGCTGTACATCGGCTCCACGGCACAGTGTGGCGATGAATCCCGCGTCCGCCTCCCTTTATCCTTACCTGTATGGGTCCTCTTGTGGATCTTGAGGTTCTCGGAGCGGGCAAAGATTTTTCCGCAGCCCGGGAAGGGGCATGGGAAGGGCTTCTCGCCCGTGTGCACTCGAATGTGGTTGACCAGTTTGTATTTCGCCTTGAAGGACTTGCCTTCGCGGGGACACTCCTCCCAGTAGCAGACGTGGTTGTTCTGCTCCGGGCCCCCCACATGCTCCATAGTGACATGTGTCACCAGCTCGTGCATGGTGCTGAAGGTCCGGTCGCAGCTCTTCTTGGGCCGGTTTAGCTGAGCTTCGTCGACCCACTTACACGACAGCTCCTGTTTGATGGGCTGCCGCATATAACGGAAGAAGGCGCCAGGCCCGTGGTGGGCCGCCACGTTCACACCCATGTTCATGTTCATGGGGCTGTAGTTAGGAAATTGCGCGCCGGCGGTGTAGGGGTCCGTGCGCGGGCTGGCTACCGTGCGGTACGGGTCCGCACGGCCAAACAGCTCCCCGCGCAGCCCTATGTGGACCTGGTTGTTGTCCATGTGCCCGGTAGGCGACGGGTGCCCGGTGGTCTGTTCATGCAGCCCAGGGAAGAGCAGGTAACTTGATGGTTCGGGAATTCCAGCTGGAGCGTGCAGACCGCTCGCCGAACCAGCGAAGAGCGCGTGCTGCCCGCCACCCGAGGCAGCCTCGCCGAGCCCGGAGCTGCGCTGGCGGAACAGAAAGTCACGCGTGGAATTGAAGGCGGCGGAGGCGGCACCGCCATAGCTGGGCACCTGGCTGGTATGGTGATGGTGGTGGTGGTGGTGGTGATGGTGATGGCCCAGGGCGTTGGCGTAACCCGAACCCTGTGGCATGAATGCAGAACTCTGGCCAGAAGATAGATCGTGAGCCGCGGCGGGGCTCAGCTTGAAGGCAGCAGCAGCGGCTGCGGCGGCGGCGTGGGGAGAGTCCCCGAAGGGACTCAGCCCCATGCCCGCCGGCTCGCGGTTGGGCATCTCGTGGTGGCGCGGCGCACCGAAGCTGCCCACTCCCAGCCCGGGGAACTGTGGGCCTCCGTCCAGGAGCATCGTCATGGGTGGGGGACGTTCTAGGCACTGACGATCCGGCTGCAATGAGCGACGGTGCGGGCAAAGGAGATCTCCGAAGTGCTGTAGTCGGAGAGGGGTGGCGGCAGTTGGACACAGCCGGGAGACCCCCAAAGCAGTAGGGGCTGCAACTTTCCGTCGCTGCGAGTCTCCTGCAGAAGGATAGGAGGGAGGAAGGGAAGTAGTAGAAAGAGTTGGAGTGGGGAGCGGGGGGTGGGGGGGAGAGTGAGGAGAAAGATTCTGGGACTAGATCTGGCTTAACAAACAGGCGCGCACAAAGAAAAATAAGCAAAATAACAAGTGGAGGGCGGAGTTTTCTAATCCTGTCCCAGGCACCCCTCCTCTCCCAGAGAGCACTACCGAGGGGCCAGGAGGCTCCCTCCACACGGGCCTCAGGGCTGGGTGCGCTAAATAGCAGAGCCGGCTCACGGCCAGCGGGCAGGAGGCAGGTTCGGTCCGCACTGCTCGCTGCGCGAGTCCCAGCCTCTTCACCTCCAGAGTAATGTCCTTGGACTGATAAAGTCAATCACTCACTCCTTTCACATAAACCGAGCGGGAGGTCGTGAAGCGCGCCAATGGGGAACCAGCTAGCGCCCAGTCACCTGACCCCCGGCCCTGCAGTCCATTGGCCGCCGCCACACTGATTGGCAGCGCAGAGTTTGGAACATGGCAGCCTCCTCCAAGCAACCCCTTCTGATTGGGCCATGGCCCGGCGCTTGGCAGGTGAGGCGGCTGCGGCCAGGCGCTCGCGAGTGGGCTTGGTCCGGGTTGCGCTGCTGTAGGGAACTGGAACCAGGCTCCAGCCAACTACCGGCGGGGCGGAGCCAGGCCTCTCCTCCTCTTCACTTCGTCCTGAAGCGTGCAAGCTCCCTTCTGGAGCGCTGTACCCGCTTTGACCAAATGAACTCTTTGCCCCTCGAGGATTGTTCCTCCGTCGGAGCTGTGCCTCACCACCCCGAGATTGTGCCTCCTCATAGGCCGCAGGGCACCTATCCCGAGGCGCGCGCTGCAGTTCCACGTTCAAGGCCCACTAGCTGCGCCCTCTCCACACACCACTACGGGCTTTGAAGGTCTAGAGATGCAGGACTGAGACTGGCCAGCTCGTCGTCTGTGCGCTGAGCTTCTGCTGCCTGTTCGATACCCAAACAAGGAGAAACGATTACACTTACAACTGATTGTCTTCCCTCTGAACCTAGTGTTGAGCCTTTAGTTTGTGCGCAATGGCCATATTTGCCGCCCCTCTCTTCCCCCACGACACAGCAAACACATATAACACAAACACACGCACACGGCCGGAAACATGCATGCAACACAGTAAACACGAACACACCACACTAAACACACACACAACTAAACAGTAAGCGCACAACCCAGTAAAACAACAAGCTACACACAACAAAGTAAATACATACATTTAACACAGCAAATGCACACACATGTTATATATGCACAGAATACATTTAGCCGATTTACACAAGAAAGTAAATACATTGCAAAGTCACTAAACACAAACAGCGTCCTTGCAGTTCTCAAACCACAGGACTAATTAGCTTCGAATTCTCAGCATTTTCAAAAGCAAAAGTTGGTGGCCAGAATGAAGACTGTGAGGTAAAATTTTACCCCCTCGGAACAGCTAAGATTTTGCTCTCTTGTACTTCTACACGGAGCAGCAAGTGGACTTCTTACCCCTAAAGGATTTACTTTCCAGGGTTGTGTGTGGGATCACTACCCCCTCCTGTCTGGTGCAAGGTCTTTCTGGACATAATGACCAGTTAAGACAAGGCTATAAATCATCTTCTTCTTCCTCTTCTTCTTCTTCTTCTTCTTCTTCTTCTTCTTCTTCTTCTTCTTCTTCTTCTTCTTCTTCTTCTTCTTCTGTCTGGCAGGGCATTTGCAAAGAATGCAGGAGAGTGAGAGTGGAAAGGAAAGGCCCAGAAAACGATGACTGTGATTGTCACATCCCTAACAGGACCAAGCCCCAAAGTCTGAACCTTGAGGCTGCCTCACAGCCTGGCCGCCATCTCTCTGTAGGAAACAACGTCTGATCAAGTTCAGAGGCGCTTAGAGAGACTGTCTCAAGCAGCGCTTTATAAACTGCAGCCTTTCACTTCCTGCCCCCCAATCCGCCTGGCCTGGCCAACACTTCACCTTTCTTAGCCCATTTGCTGGGGGAGACCTTGCTGGTTGCACACTTACCGTAGTCACCCCCTCCCATCAAACTCGCCCCAGTTCTCCCTCTACATCCAGAGATCTCTCCTTAGGTTGGAAGGTGAGTTCACTGATAACTGAAATTATTACGTTTACTGAGAACAGGGGCTCAGCAGAGGATTTCTTTGGGTGGGGAAAGGGAGGGGGGTTCACAGAAGAACAAATACGCTTAAATCATGCAAATGAATTCCCTGGAGGCAGTTTCACAAAAAGGGAGAGTTGCTTTTCTTTTTTTTTCCTCCTTTCTTTTCACTTCCCCCTTTATATTCTCCCTTCCTTTACCTTCCTTCACCTCCCATCTACCCTAGAGAACCCTGGGACCGTGGTTGGTTTGAAAAAGTATGAATTTCCTCACAGTGCCAGTTCTGAGGAGAATGATTCTCAAGGCTCCGGGCCGGGAGGTGGTCGAGCCCTAGCTGGCCTGAAGGTTTCCGGGGAGCCCTGTCTGGTATCCCGAGAACCAGGGGCCTTGCGGTTTTGGGAGTCAGGGCGGGCAGTCAGGCGAGGAAAGGGGGCTGAGAAAAGAGGGCGGCCCACGGAGCCCAACTTGCTCCTTTGTGGGGAGGGGTCCCGAGTGCTGTGCAGGAGGATGTTGCCGCCGCAGACCTACCGGGTGCCCAGTGTCCGTTTTCATATGGCCACATTCTGATAATTAATTGCCTCCAACACGTGCTCTGTAGTCACTGGAACAAAAAAGGCATAATTCAATTAGATCATCAACCGAGAAGTGGGGAGGGGAGATGCTTGTTAAGGGGCCGGTCTGAGGCAGTTCAGCCAGGCCAAAACCCCGGGCGGGGAGCCTTTCCAGGGGCAACCCAACCCAGCCAGAGGGTGCTACCCTGAGGGGGTGTCATCGCTCCGTGGGTCGCAGCGACCCCAGATGCCCCTAAAAGGACGAGTCAGGTGGCTTTGTGAACAGTAAGGCAGAGGCAGGCCATTTGGAAATCTATTTCGGTTGGTTTGGGTGGAGATTTCCTTTTGGGGGAGGGAGAACCCTGACCCTTGAAACACGGTAGAAAGCGAAATATCTCCAGATTCATCAAGTTATCACATGGGAAAACAAAGCAGCTGCCCGCAAACCACTCCCGCGAGTCAAGAATAACAATGGGAAGTTTTCCTGATTACCTGCAGTGCCCACCCGTTACTCGATTTTCGGAGGAGACCCTAGGAACAACTTCGGGGGATAGGGGGCTTTAGGGAGCTGAATCTGAGAGCAGATTGGTGCTTGAAAGAGGAGAGCACAGAAAAGTTTTTCCTGCACGCAAGCTGGAGCAAGGCGGAAGAGCGCTCCAGTTTCTTCGTTTTTCAGGTGGGGAAAAAACTCGCTGGGCTGAGCTGGGCTGGGCAGAGCTGGGCAGCTTGAACCCAGGGGTCCTAGTTCTTATTTTATGCTATAACCCACGGTCTCTTGGCAGCTTTGGCTTACTGGGGTTTACATGTGTATTAGGCGGGGTAAATTAACCAATAAATCTGTTTTATGCGTCCCTCAGTTGTATGTGGTCTGGTCTAAATATCCACATGTCTGTATGGATAGAAAATATAATGGGATCTTTCCCTCACAGTGAGTTCAAACAGTAAATAGGGGGAAAATATTTATTTTCATGCCCAAATCTGAAGCAATAAATAAAATCAGAGAAACTGAACATTGCCAAATAAGCAAAGCTTTTCAGCCCAAATTTTGAGGTTCATCTTGGAGAAGCCGGAGGGAAGCAGAACGTCCAAAGCGGCAGGAGGGACGGTTTCTCTGTACAACCCAGTACCCGACTCTGCATCACTTTTCTCTTCACTCCAGCCTCCGAAAAACTAAAATACATTCAGCACGTTGTGTTATCATGCAGGATTTCTTTCTAAACACATTTTCTGTGTCGGACATGAAATTATCCTAAATCGGAGACCTGGCAATTTTCTTTAAGTCCAAGGGAAACACTGCGGTCTTTTCTTCTGTTTTGTATTTAGAAAAGACTTGCAATCTAACACTTGCAACATTTTAAGACCCTTTAAACCCAGCAAGCGGATTTCCGCTCTGCCAATGCTTCCTGATTTATTTCAATAAATGAATCTTTGAATCCAGGAAGGGAATTATTCCAAGACATTGAATTTGGTGCCCCTGCCTCCTCCTAGGGTAGCACAAAGTGTTTCTCGTTGAAACAGGTCTTTAAAACTCACCATTATTGCCATTTTTAAAAAATGATAAACCACACTTTCTTTACATAAATTCCCACCCTCTCTTCAGAGTCACAGATCCTTTTTAAAAGAAAAACTGCAAATCGCATTTAAAAATGAAAGGGGAAGAAAACTGGGAAAGGAATGTGTTTTTAACGCCTCTTTATTTTTATGCTAAGATAAAGCTCTTAATTGGTTTCAGGGGCTGAGCTGAACTCTCTGGAGCTCAGGGACCTTGGGACACATTTGCCAACCACTCATTTGGGCTCTAGGCTTTATCTACTCCATCAGAGTTTTCACCGTAATCCTACCATTTGACAAATATTTTATAACTTCTAAATACCTTTAAAATTCAATATAGAATAAACAAATAGATATTGTTAATCAACTTTTTTAAAAAGTCTGTTTGCGGGGCTCAATCAGGAAAAAAGGAGACATGTAATACTTTAAATAATGTTTCAAAAAGTCTGTTTTGCCTTTGTCCTCTGCAGTCCAAGGCATATCGCTGCCCAATGTATATGAAGTAAATAAGGTTAAATCTGGAGAAGAAAGGCAGGGGGTTGAACTAGAGTTACCAGAATCAAGATTGGGATTATGAAGAGAGACCTGGAAACACAGGAAATTGAGTGAAACCCTAGAAGGTGGACAGAGCTCTAACCAGCCAAGTCTGGGTGCCAAGGTCATGGTGAGGTGTGGTCCTGGCCATCCAGATCCTGCTACTAGAGAGTACCTTTACTACTTTGGGATTGCTTAGATATTAGCCTCCAGGGTCAAAAGAACACTGGCAGTGGCTCTGGGTATCAAAAGTCACAGTGGAAGAGGGCTTCCCTTTCCTTTAGGACCAGAACCCCTTTTAGGTAGAGATTGCCCAGGCAAGGAGAGAGGAAGACCCAGGTAGAGAAAGAAATATACAATCATGCATTTGATTTGTGTTTATAAGTTCTTCCCCAATGACCGGAATAGATGGGGTAAGGAGAATGGATTTGAGGTGTGAAGCTTGCCTAACATTCTGTATCACACATTTACCCAGGACCCCAAGTTCCATCAAGCTGCACAATGCTCCATTAGTTCTAAAATGTAAATTACTTTGGCTCCAAAACAAGTGGAGAGAAACATTTGACACTCCTGAGATACTTGCTCATTCAGTTCTCTGCCTTGAGACAGGATCTGGCTCCCTAAATTATCTCTGGACCACATAATGGTTCTTGGCAGTGACTCTTATCTTTGCTGCCTAGGTTTGGGACCCCTTCCAGCCATTTGTTGTCAAGCTCCATTTCCCTGGTTTGGGCCTATTCCACCATTCCCTCTTCTTCCACCCTTCCTCTCTGGGGAAGAGACTATATTACCTGAATTCTCTTCTCTTTTGTCCAAACTGAGAATGAAAATTCCAACTAAAATATGCCAACCCTTTCAACTCCCAAGGAACATTTGTAATTTGTTTTTGGCTTTGGTTTGGAGTCACTCATTTAGTTCTTTCCTAGTTGTGGGATGGGAAGGAAGGTATTTCATATTAAAACAAATCATGTATGCCTCCCTTTCCCCTTTTTTCTTTTCTGTACTTCACCCAAACAAGTCAAAACGGGGGTGAATTAGAGTAACCTCTAGTTTGAATATGCTTTGAAAATATCAAGCCAAATCTGGCACATAGCCTATTATATTTGTATGACTCCAGGAGCCAAGAATGTGTATGTGTTTTAATCTTTAAAGGGTTAGAAGTAGAAAAAGGAGGAGGAGAAGGAAGGGGTGGGGGCAGTTTATGCTACAGAGATTTAATGCGTCCCACAAAGCCTAAAATATTTTCTATTTGACTCTTTACAGAAAAAGCTTGTCAACCTCTTGACTAGGTTTGGACTGCAGCCTTAGTAGAGGCTAGGTAGGCATTCTTAACTAGTGGGCTTTATCCACCATCACTCTCCTATTTTTCAACCTTCATTATGTATGACAATTTTTTCAGTCTCACTATTCAGTTATTTCTGAGAATAACTTTGGCTTTGATGAAAGGCAAAAAGCAAAGAATCAAGGGAGGATGAAGATGTGGGAGAAAGAAGGGACAAGGAGAGAAAAGAAAAGGAGTTGTGAATATCTCAATCTGTGACTAGGAGACCTCTGACCTTGAAAGTGGTTTAATTGTCTTTCTTCTTTGGCTACAGATACATAGTTTATTGACCCTTTCTGCATAACCGAAACCTGAGGGATACTTACTTCCAGGGCCAAACCAAGCAAGGCATTTGAGTCCAGGCTAAGGAGGATGGGCAGCCTGCCTCCAGGAAGCCCAAGGGAATTGACCATAATTCTCCAGGCCCGAGAGTGGACTCTTCCCCAGTTCAACTGCTTCTCTTCAGTGAGGGCCTACAGTTCATCCATCTTCTCATTCTCTCCCAGAAACACTCCTCTTCCTTTTTTCCGCAGATAAATGCCATCAGCCATTATATTTGGACAAGGATTTTAGGATCCCTACCTAAATGCCTCTCCTTTAAACTATAAGAGTAGGTTAATATAAAGATCCCAGTGTGTTCCCATCAATCCACTTGGCCAGCTACTGCCTTTGCTTATCCTCTTAGGTCTGCCTCCCCCTCTTTCCTCCAGAACTCTGGCTCTATCCGGAATTTCTCTTTAAGGTTATATTTCCTCCTGCCTTCAACCCTTGTCCCCTCAGATTGAGCTTTGGTAGATTACACTTCACTTAGGGTTTTCCACAGGTGCCATTTATGGAAAACCAGCTTGAGGACCAGGTCACACCAGCAAGGCCAAGAAAAGAAGGCAAGTCCAGAAAGGTCTGGGTGACAATCTTGTTCCAGTTCAGTGAGGGTGCCATATATTTTCAAGAGAGCTAGGAGCCTTCTTGGTGAAAATGTTGTGGAGGACATGAATTTAAAAGGACACCCCCTCCTGGCACAGCTTACAGAAACTTTCAGCTCTTGGAAGGCAGTAGAACTCAGGATCTATCACCTTTTGGTGTTGTCCCACCTCCTAGGGTCCTGCTTCTTCCTCAGAACAGGCTCTTAACCTCTTGAAGGAAGCTCTATCAACTACAAGGTCTGGTACACTGGAGACATTGAGGACCCATTCAGTGGGAACCTTGAAGTCCAACACATTGTAGGTTGAAGTTCAGTGTATTAATCTTTTGCCACCCATCAAACCAGAGTTTGGGGTCTTCTCTGAGTATCCTTTCCTAATTTGTTCAGCTTTTGTGCATCCAAGGACACCTTCCCTTCCTCCCACAGTCCAAGTTCCATACTGCAAATCTGGCACCTAAACTTCTGCCCTCTCTCCCCTTGTCTCTCATTTAACAGACAGTCCTTCAAGTATCAAAGAGCCTGATTTGAGCAAGAACACCCTAGATGGGCCCTTGAGGACAGTCAACAGGAGTTCTTGAAGCCTGTAGTCTCTGCTCAGCCCTGTTTTTCTCTTGACCTCAACACACAGGCTTCAGTCAATCCAGCTATGCAGAAACCTCTCTACAGGCATCCAAGGCCAAAGGTCAAGTTTTCCTCAGGACCAAGGGCCTCTTGAAGCACATCTTATCAGGAAACATGTTTTTCTCTTCTTGTTTCCCCACCCCATCACAAAGTCCTCAATAGAGGTTCTTATCTATCTGCCTATTAAATGAAGGGGGGAAAAAAACAAGGTCTAGAATACCCTTTCCCCACTGCTTCTGTACTAGGCAAAAATCTACCTAATTTCAGTGGCCTCAAGAACACTCCAGAAGACCCCTCTACTCCCATAACCTAGATACCCCTTTTCCACTTTACAAAAAGCTCACGATTTTTTATCTCTTACCTTTCCCTCCTTCTTCCTGAAGTAGCTTTTAGTTTTTAAGTATTTACAAAGCCAAGGTAGCTTCCATTGCCATCTCAGGGGTTTATATACCCCTTAATCACTGACATTGCTACCCATTTGTCTGTAATCTTGAGTCTGCAAAACACCCCCATAGAAATGGAGGAGGACCCTTTTCCTTTACGCACAATTAAAAACTCTAAATTCAGCCTGCTCATTTTTATTTGTGGTTATCAATTAGATAATTAAATTGCAATGTCTAATTTTCCTTTTCAGATGGCACACTTCAAATTTGGGAGATTTGCCTATCTTCTCCCCTAGAAGCAAGATAGTTTCCAACCCTGGGAACCCTGGCTCCAAATTGGAATATGCTGAAAAATCTTTGAAATATTCAGGTGCTAAGACCTACCCCAGAGCTTCTGACTCACTTGATCTAGGGAGGGGTGCCATATTACTATTTTAAAAAGCTCTTCAGGTGATTTTAATAAGGGAATTGCTAACCTAAAATAGGTCAACATCTGGAGCCCCTTTACTACCACTCTGCAGTCTTTCCAGGCTTACATTATTAGTCCTGGCATCACTACCCAAGTCTAAGATACACCAACTTGGTATGCTCTAAAATTAAACTTTGAGTCCCACCTTAGCCAATTTGGCTCAGTGGATATAGTTGTCAGCCTGCAAACTGAAAGGTCCTGGGTTCAATTCAGGTCAAGGGTATATGCCCAGGTTGTGGGCTTGATCCCCAGTAGAGAGCATGCAGATTAATGATTATCTCTCATCGTTGATGTGTCTGTCTCTCTCTCTCCCTTCCTCTCTGAAATCAATAAAAGTATATTTAAAAAAACAACAAAAACCTTTGGTTCCCCACTTCAGATGGCTATCCCTATCTGTTCCTTTGCCCACTAGTTCACATGAAGAAAAATTTCACCTTCAACTCCTACCTTCTCTGCATTCTATGCCTTTGCCATGTCCTGGTCTGAGATGGAAGGAACCAAGAGCTGGTCAATAAATGGTTTGTTCCTGGACCTTGTCCCATTTGTTTTTATTTCAACTAAAAATATGCACATTTGGTGTTATAGAACAAAATTTCCACTGGACAGCAGTGAGGGATGTAGCCACTGGAATAAAAATGCTGTTCCAATACCACTTATCTCCATCTTAGTCTAGTCTTGATCTCCTTCCAGAAAAAAAGTGAGAAGGGAATGAAAATGGGAAGTCATTTCCTCTCACTTGGAATTGCTCCCTAGGAATATGTTTTTTGCTGCTTCTCCCCCACCCTAGGTGGACTCCAAGGACTGGTGAGGGGAACTTATACCTCTCAGGTTTTGGGAATTTGGTTAGTTACAAGGAACAGAGCTGTCCAGAGATCATACAATTTGGTTCAGGCTCCAGAGATACCTCTCTGAATTTGTGGAAGGCAGAAAGAGATGGGGGCAAAATGAAGCTGCAGAATGATTTGAAACTTAACCTGTTTTTTCTTAGCAAAAATTTTTTATTTATAAGATCAATACATTAGCTGATTTCCTCTATTCAAAACATAATTATAGTTTGCCTGCTACATTCAAGACACTGTGTTAAGTATTATGGAGGAGATATGAGTAAATAACACCATGACTGAGTCATGCACATAACCTACAAACATATTAACACCTGTAAAACAAATGCTATGATTTGAAGTGTTAGAATAAATCTTTCATGAATATTATATTTATTACTTGAATGGGGTAACTATCAGAGCTTCTTTAACATTTTTTAAAAATATGATGCTTGGTTATGTCTTTTATAATCCAGATATGTTACCGGAGTTTACTGGGATAAATACCCAAATGAAACTTTTACAGAAGAGTTTATCTTTTCATGATCAAGAAAAAAACCAGCTTGAGTTCATTATTTTCCCAATCATATTCTACTTCCATCATATTCTACTTTTGTCCTCTTTGGCAATGTATGGTCTTCCAGATCAAAGACTCCATTTAATATTGCTTATATTCTGACCCTTTAAAGCATTTTAAAAGATCACTACGTAACAATTTGAAGCTTATTATTCTTCTTAATTTCACAATCCCATATCTCCCTAAATATACATACACAGAGAAGGGTAGCTATGGGAGAGTGATTTATATCTCAGTTCCATTTATGAGCTTGATTTCTTGAGCTATGTTGTCATTCTGTAGCTGTGGTAGTTTAAAAATCATTATTTTGAGTGTAATGCTCAGAAAACTTGGGAGGCAAACTGCTCCAGAAGCTGGCTTGACACTACTCTACCAGTCATCATACATCATTTAATTTTGTTGATTGTTTTTATGATGTAGATCCACCACAAATAATTTAATGAAAGACAAAGAGACTTTAAAAGGAAAATAAAATGGAGAAAACATTGTGCTTATACTCTGTGATATTATTTTTTTGAAATCTGATTTCTAACAACATATTAAATAAATTATTTTGGTTATTATATGATAATCTTTGCAGTTGTTCCACCCAACATATGTGCTGCTTATGTGTACTATTACATGGAGAGTGTGTACACAATTTTAAAAGAAGTCTTATTAATAAAGAGCATAAATTTGAGACATTTACACAAATTCCAATATTTTAACTCCAAGACTTAAAAATATTTGGTGGGAGAAGTAATGAATCTTTTCCTTTCCCCAAGAGAGGCAACACTGCAAACCTCTTTCCTAATAAAACAGGCTGCACAGATATTCACAGCTCAGCCTGCTTTCTGTCTCATCTCCTTGAATGGAAAGGTGTCAGAAGGAATTTTTCCTCTTAGCAGAAAATAGAAAGGAGGCATCCCAGTCATGTGGGGGCTGCCCTCATCTCCATCCTTCTACCAGGCTGAAACTCTTGATTGTCATTCCTGGTTTCAGTAGAAGGAAGAAATTTGGACATCAGGGGAAGTCTTAAGGCCAGTCCATCAATATTGTGGATTGTGTTCTGGGGTTTGTCTAGAAAGCCAAATCTGTACCTCGTGTGTGTGTGTGTGTGTGTGTGTGTGTGTGTGTGTGTGTGTGTGTGTGTGTAAATTAGGCCTTGCTTACACCACATCCTACCATTATTTCTCCCTCGCCTTCCTTGAGGCGCCACTTATGACAGCGCCTCAGGAACCTGTGCTTTCAGAGTGGATGCTGGCGAAGTCTCTTCCTGTTGGTTAGGAATCAGAGGGTCCTTATTTTGGGGCCCAGGGAGGGAGAAGTAGCGGAAGTCAGTGA
>PVJC01011712.1:0-41074 GCA_004026665.1 Murina feae
TGGCTGGAGGAAGATGGGCAGTAGGCAAGCTTGGGAGGCAGGCAGCACCCAGCCCTGGCCACAGCTCAAAAAAGAGAACAACATGCAGGGGAGGGCAAGAGTCTGAGAGATCAACATAGAGGGGGTGCCTGCTCCAAGCCTCCACAGTATGCCTGGTGGCAGGTCCCCAGCAGGTAGACACACACAGGAGGACTGCTCCAAGCCTCAGATGCAGATGGGGGCAGGTCCCCAGTGGTGACACACACACACAAAAGGTGCCTGGCAGACTGGGGCCATCATAGGACATCCACTGAGGGGTCCCAGAGTGTGAGAGGGCACAGGCCGGGCTGAGGGACTCCCTCCACCCCGAGTGCACAAATTTTTGTGCACCGGGCCCCTAGTATTCTAATATAGGCCTATCAAAGTCTCAGGAATTTTTATGAAACAATTCTATCTCTCTTCCCAAAGTAATTCTTTACATGTGTCAGGAGTAGAAAATAAATGTATATTTCCAGGTGGAAACCAGAACTCCAAATGATAGAAGATAAACTTCAATGGTGACACCTTAGGTAGCTCAGCTGTCCTTATACTCTTTCTTTGTTAATGTTGGTATAGTAAATCAACAGTAGGCTTGCTACCTCTGGTGTTAAAGATACTAAAGAGTATTAAGTTGTGTGAGGCAGCAGTTTCATCAACTTTCTGTGAAGGAATGCATGCTCTTTGTACAAATTTATCAATTGGTGAAGTTTAGGATAGTTTTCCTCTTTTGAGCAAAAATACCTTATTTCCAGGTCTCCTGTTGATTTGGGGCTTTTTTTTCTTTTCTGTGGGAGGGGGGTTGGAGAATAAAGTATTAATCTGCCTGTCAATGCCGTTGTGTTCACTAGTCCATGTGCAGTGGAGATAAAGCTGGTCCTGGGCCCACTCTGAAAGGGGAGACCATTTCCTGCTCCAAATGCGGTCGCCAGAACCGCCCAGGTGCTTTCTTCTGTGACTGGTGCGGAGCCACGGTGGGTATTTTAACACTGAGCTTCCTTGTGCAGAACCCCTCACCCCAACCCTAGAAAGAGCCAGGCTCCCCCTCTTCCACGACCTTGCTGAAATCACATCTTAGGATTTGGGTCCTAGCACCTAAGAATCTGGAGACAAGGATAATGAATTCTCTTAAATTGAGAATGGTCTCTCAGTGCTGTTTTAATTTGTATTTCTTTGAGGCTAAACTTTTTCATTCATTTGTTGACTGTTGATATTTTTTATTTTATGAATTGCCTGCTTACCTTTTAAATAAAACACTCAAAATTATATATCTGAATGTAAATAATACAAAAGATTTAGTAAAGGGTTCGTCTTCTCATCCCAGTCCCACAGCTCCTCTCCCTAGAAGCAATCATTGTTACCCAGTAGGTGAGCTGTTCTTTCAGCCATTCAATGCATTAATAAGTAAACTGGTGGTAGTTTAGATATATTTCACCTAGCAGTACGTCTAGTTAGTAACGTCCTCATTTTTTTCAGCAGTTTCATAATATTCCACTGTCTGTATGTACCATGATATATTTAGGCCATACTCTATTGCTGAACATTTAGGTTGTTTCCGGTTATTTTCTCTAAAATCACAATCCTTCAGGGAATGGTCTTGAATACATAGGATAAAATACACATTTATTCTAAAAGGTAGAATTCCAGGGATGGAGGGTATGGGCATGTATTATTTTGATGACTAGTATGGAAGTAATTTATATAGGAAAGGTATGACCCTAATATATATGAAATTATAAAAATATTTTCTGTCCTCTAGCCTGTCGTTGCTACCTGCTTCTCTGTTTGCCTCAAATGTGGGGCCAACAATCACCCATCTGCCCGATTCTGCGGCTCCTGTGGTATTTACCTGAAGTCCTTGGCAAAACTTAGTGTGGACAGCAGCCGGGCTCTGGCCGCTGGAGAACCGGGCCCCTTTGCTGAGGTGAGGCCTCCACTGTAAGAACTGGTGCCTGGGAAGAGGTTGTAAGTGACTTTGTGTACTCTACTCTATGAATCAACCCAGGAAAAGAGAGCCAAAACATTTAGACCGTTCACATGGATTTTTCAACTAGGTGTGGAAATAAAATTAATTAATTTGGGTTTTAAACACGAGTGATTTCTTCAGAAGTCATATATCTATCATTTATTTACAATAGATTGAAGTCTAATTGCATTTGCAAAGCAGTAGATAAAGTATCTTTCAGGAGAAGTGGATTTAAAATACATGAGGGAGGAAGTTCTCCTCTTGAATGTCTTATGTAGCACACCAAGAACTTTCCCCAAGGCTCTTTTATATTTTAGAAACTTAGATTAGGTATATAAAATTGCCTTTTCCATTTATAAAAACTGGACATGGTTTGAGGAAAATTTCACAAGGTTATTTTCAGAAGGACTTAAACATTCGCTAGCTTTGTGTTAGCTTTTCATGAATTTCTCTATAAGCTATATGAGTGCTTCAGGTTTCTTCCTATCTCTTCATTAGAAGAATTAATAATTATTAGAGAGAATGCACATGCACTTAGTAACTGTGTTCATTTTTAGGAAATTCATAGCCTTCTTAATCCACATTGGGTTATACATCCTGGGACTGCCAATAGTTTACATGGCACCTTTGTGCAAATGTGCTTTTTCCTGAAGACATTTGAGTGACATCTGTTGGAAATTGATTATAATATACTAATTTTGTTAGAAAGACATTTTCTATCCACCATAAAAATTATCCTAATAAGTATGCAAATATATCGTGTCCACTATGTGAATAGTACCCCTTTAGATGTAGTGCACAACCTAGATAACCTTACATGTTGGTTCTCTTATTTCCTCAGGTCCAGATGCAGGGGACTATTTCACAGGAAATATTGGTGCCCAGCAGTTGGGTGTGGATGGATAGTAAAGTCTGTGGTTTAGTGAAATGTAAGGCTGGGAAGATAGATATCTTCCAGGCCTCAGGCAGGACAGGAAACATCAGTTAGTTTGCTGAATTTGAGACAGTAAATGGCTTAGGGGATGGGGTTAGGAGTTGCTGGGAAAACAGAAGCAAGGAAGATGAGGCAAGAGCTGAAAACCCTCTTAGGTTAAAATACAGTTGTTATTTTCTGAGATACTTTTACTTCTAATTACAATTGTTTTCCAAGGTTAATATGAAGGGTTAATTAAATTATATTAGAATATTTTATGTTTCTGCCTCACTTGTAGTCCCGATCTGCCTGGCAGTCCCTAAATGTTCCTTTATCCAAACATGATGGGACTAAGAAGAATGTAGGTACACAGACCACTGGTCTGTTCTACCCATCTGGCAACCTGCTAGCAAAAAAAGAACTGGAAATGGCTTCTCATCAGCAGAGGCAGGAGAAAATGAGTGACCATAAGCCTCTCCTTACAGCCGTCAGCCCAGGAAGAGGTGAGGATAAAAATATGCTTTCTTGTCAGGAGGGAACCCACTCTTTCTTTGAAAGAAAATCTCAATTTTTCTTCCTTTAGATTTATTTTTATATATAAGAAATAAGTTCCCCCCCCCCAAAAAAAAAAAAATAAGTTCCCTTTATTTTACCTTTTTGAAGTAATTTTCCTTTGAATTAAACTGCTCGTTCTTTAACTTTTAGTATTGTGATGTTTTGACTCACAGTCCCCCCATCTAATTTATAAATTAAATAGCACATATGGACCTTCTATTATGGCAGAAATGTTAACCTGTGTCGTTATTGCTTGTTTGCTATTATCTCTTTATGTTATTGTGGTAACATTGACATAACAATTCACCTTTTTAACCATTCTAAAGTGTACAATTCAACAACCTTTAGTACATTAGCAATATTGTATAACCGTCACCACTCTATGTCCAGAACTTTTTATCACGCCAGAGTAAACCCTATTCTCTTTAAGCAGTCACTTCCCACATCTCCTCTCCCAAGTGGTTGGCAACTATGAATCTACTTTCTGTGCTTTTATCTGCTCTGGGCATTTTATATAAATGGGAAGCATATGTGGTCTTTTGTGACTGGCTTCTTTCACCAAGTATAATGTTTTCAAGGTTCATCCATATTTTGACATGTTTTAGGTTTTCATTCTTTTTTATAGCTGAACTAGAGGCCCAGTGCACAAAAATTTGTGCACTCAGGTGGGGGAGGGGGTCCCTCAGCCCGGCCTCTGCCCTCTCGCAATCTGGAACCCCTCAGGAGATGTCCACCTGCTGGCTTAGGCCTGCTCCCCGGGGGTTCGGGGACAGGCCTGCTGTACTGGCAGCCGTCAGCCTGGCTTGTGGCTGAGCAGAGCTCCCCCTGTGGGAGTGCACTGACCACTAGGGGGCAGCTCCTGCATTGAGCATCTGTCCCCTGATGGTCAGTGTGTGTCATAGTGACCAGTCATTCCCAGTCTTCTGCTGTTAGGGTCAATTTGCATATAACCCTTTTATTATATAATACTAGAGGCCCAGTGCACAAAAATTTGTGTATGGGGGGGGGCGGTCCCTCAGCCAGCCTGTGCCCTCTCGCAGTCTGGGACCCCTTGAGGGATGTCCACCTGCTGGCTTAGGCTTGCTTCCCAGGGGATCAGGTCTAAGCTGGCAGTCAGACATCCCTCTGGCAGCTGGGAGACCTTGGGGGATGTCCAATTGCCAGCGGGGAGCAGGCCTAAGTTGCAGTTGGACATCCTTAGCACTGCTGAGGTGAGAGAGGCTCCCACCACCACCACTGTACTGGCAGTCATTAGCCTGGCTTGTGGCTGAGCAGAGCTCCCCCTATGGAAGTGCACTGACCATCAGGGGCCAGTTCCTGCATTGAGCTTCTTTTCCCTGGTAGTATGTGTCATAGTGACCAGTCATTCCCAGTCGAGCTGCTGTTAGGGTCGATTTGCATATTACACTTTTATTATATAGGATAGAGGCCTGGTGCATGGATGGGGGCCAGCTGGTTTGCCCTGAAGGGTGTCCCAGATCAGGGTGGGGGTCCCGCTTGGGTGTCTACCCAGCCTGGGTGAGTGGCTGATGGCTGTTTGCAGGCTGGCCACAGCCCCTTCAAGGTGGGTGTCCCCCCCTGGGGTGCCTGGCCAGCCTAGGTGAGGGGCTGAGGGCTGTTTTCAGGTGGCCATAGCCCCTTCAGGAAAGGGGTCCCTGCTGTGGTGCCTGGCCAGCCTGGGTGAGGGGCTGATGGCTGTTTGCAGTGAGGCTGGCTGAAAGCAGGTGTCTGGGATTTATTTATCTCCTATAATTGAAACTTTGTTCCTTTAACCGGAGCCCAGGATGGGTTGCCCCTGACAACCCAGGCTCCCAGCGCTTCCTTGAGCCCAAGCTGACTGGAAGCAGGTTTCTGGGGTTTATTTATCTTCTATAATTTAAATTTTGTTGCCTTAAGCAGAGGCCACAGCTGGCCAAGGCAGGTGGGAACCTTAGCTTCCTGCATCGCAGGGGCAAGCCTCCTGCTTGTTCCAGCTCTGTGGCTGCTGGCTGCCATCTTGGCTAGGTTAATTTGCATGTAGTCACTCTGATTGGCTGGTGGGTGTGGCTTAGGTGTAGCAGAGTGACATCAATTTGCATATTACTCTTATTAGATTAGATGATAATCTATTATAAGGATTTATGACATTTTGTAGATTCATTTATCAGTTGATGGACATTTGAGTGTTGTTCACCTTTTGGTTATTATGAATAATACTGCTGTGAACATTTATGTATAAGTTTTTCTGTGGACCTGTTTTCATTTCTCTTGGGTATATACATAGGAGTGCAATTGCTGAGCCAAATGATAACATTATGTTTAACATTTCCATATTACTTTCCAAAGTGGCTGCACTATTTTACAGTCTTCTCAGCATTGTATGAGGATTCTGATTTCTCACATCTTTGCCAACACTTACTATATTTTCATTGTCACCCTCTTCGTGTGATGTGGTCCCTCATTGTGCTTTTAGTTAATATTTCCCTAATGACTAATGATATTATCTTTTCATGTGCTTGTTGGCCATTATATTTTTTCTCTGGAGGAATGTCTATTCAGATCTTTTTTCCATTTTTAAATTTGGTTTCTTGTCTTTTGTAATTGAGATGTTCAAGTGTTCAACATATTGATGGAGATGTATACATTTGCCAAAGCTCAAATTGTAAATTTTATATACAGGTTATATCAATGTATATATATTAATACTCACCTAGGATTTGTTGTTAAAGAGAGAGGGAGGGAGGGAGGGAGGGAGGGAGGGAGAGAGAAAGAGAGAGAGAGAGAGAGAGAGAGAGAGAGAAGGGGAAACATTGATCGCTTGACCCCTGTAGGAACCCCACTAGGGATTAAACCTGCAACCTAGATAGGTGCCCTCACTAGAAATCAAACCCGCAACCCTTTGGTATATAGAATAAAGCTCCAACCAACTGAGCCACCTGGCCAGGTCTCAAATTGTACATTTAATAAAAGTAGGTGCGTCTTATTAATATTATATCTCAATATGGTTAATTTAAACATAATTTTTAAAGAGTAAAAGAAAAAGACCCAATGTGCAACAATAAAAATATGTTCTTTTGAGATTCTAGAATATTCTATAATTAATCATGTGTAAAAAGAAGCTGGGAACAAAAATGGAACTTATAGTACATAGCTGAGGTTCAAGTAAGTAAAGACCATCACAAAGTTTGGCAAAGGAAAACAACCTTTCTGAGAATACATGAACCATATCAGCATTTTCTTTCTTAGCCTCAGAAGAATTAACCATGTGGATGGGTTTCTCCTCTTCTTTAGGATACTGGAGAAAACAGTTGGATCACATCTCTGCTCACCTCAGAGCTTATACTCAGAACAACTCTGAATTCCGGGCCTTGATTGCTGAACCCAGGATGGGAAAGGTGAGTGGACTCTGAGTGGAACTTCCACCTCACAGTGTCCCATGGAATCAGGCTAAAGTACCCTCCGCCAGCTTCCCTTGAAATTGTACTTTGCTTGACTCCTTTCCCTTTCTTGTCCTGCTTTCTACATTTCCATACTATCCTCCCCTGCAGGCACTGCCTTTATAAATCACCTGCACATGAGTCTTGTCCTCGGGTCTGCTCCTGGGCACCTGACCTAAGACAGTAAATTGTGAGCATCTCATGCTTTTAGATGCCACATGCTGTGGAAATCCTGATGGTCAGAGCTAAATGACTCAGCTTAATCCAGCCAAATTGTCTTCTTAAACCCTACACTATATTATCAATAGTAATTATGAAATTTAACCATATAACAATAACTGTATCATGTTTTATCATCTCTAGTCCTCAAAACAAACCTTCAAGGTAGGAGTATTACCACTGTGACAGTTTTTAAAACATGGCACAGATTTTTTGACAGTCTTCCCTTTAGAAGATGGAAACTATATTTCCTCACGTTGAGTCTTGTGGGCTTATGACTGTTAGACAAGACTATGTCAGAAATGATGCTATGAGAGTCCAAGGTGTGGTTATGTAGGCACGTGGCTTCCTCTCACTTGGCATGCTCATCTCACAACTCCTTGGAGCCCGCCATCCTGCTGTGAGCAGCGCAAGGCCATGGTGTGGCCATATTAGGTGCACCCATCGGCAGCTCCAGATGAATTCAGTCTTCGAGTCATCCCAGCTCAGGAGCCAGGCAATGAGTGATGAGACTTTAGGTCATTCCAGTTCCCAAATATGAAGCCACCTCTAGCCATGTGAGTCGTTGCAGCTGAGGCCTCGGACGTATGGAACAAAGACAAGCCATTGCTGCTGGGCCCCATTGGAATCCATGAACATATAAAAATGCGAGTTGTTTGATGCAGCTGAGCCTGGGATTTTTTACACTGCGGTAGATAATCAGAACAAACCCTACCTGACACCCAGGGACACTGGCTCAGAGAGGTTTGGTGACTGCTCTTTAATTGGAGTATTTATTTAGTTCACTTATAGTTAATGAAATTATAACTATGGCTAGCTTTGTGTCTGCCATTTTGCTATTTGTGTTCTATTTTATCTAGTTTTTGTTCTGTTTATCTTTTTTGCCTTATTTTGGGTCAATTAAATATTTGATTAATTTTAACATCTCAGAATTTCTTTGTTGTAGCTCAGGGCACTGAGTTCCATACCCACAGTTGTGACTCCTCTCTAATACTTTTTTAAAAAGCTTCTTTCTGCTACTGTCCATGAAGATGGCTATGAAGTTAGCATCAGGCTGAATTATGTTCAAGTCTCAAACAAGGTGAGTGAAACCTTCAGAAGCTATTTATTGGGGAATTGACTGAACTAGTAAATTATGGCTTATGATTTATTGAAGTGTTTCTGTGTAATTCATAGAAAGAAAAAGTTTCAAATATTAGGGAACTTGAATGTAGACCAGCACTTTCATGGAATTAGATAAATAATGGAGCTAAGCCCAAGAGAAGCCAGCTTTCAGGAACATAGTGATACAGTGAGAACAGGAATTGTCACCCACCCGATTGGGCCTGGGATTTTTCAGTCTTATTTCTATTCACTGACATCTGATGGCAGGTCTGTTACACAACTGCTCTGGGAAAAGACTGACAAAACTGTTCGTTGACATGTACTATGACCTGTTTGCCTGTAAAAAAGAAACCAACCGCTGTGGCCATGTCTCTTTTGATCTGCCCTCTTATATGGTGACTGGGGCATTGCCACAGAGCCTGTAAATGTGTAAGGGATATTAGCAACTTTAAGGGTCATTGGACAAGAAGTCAAAATATACAAAAGAAGAATCAGTGGATTGAGAAGATGGGTAAAGAGGGCAAGAAAAGGAGAGGAACTACTATTTATTAGGTCTTGGCCATCCCCAGCAGGATGTTAACAGTATTTTTAAAATTAAGATAGATTCATGGGCCCTGTCTACCTCACAGGGAGGCTGGGCATATCCAAGGGGATAATGCATATGAAAGCACTTTGAAACCATGTAAAGCACTCAATGCCATATTTCTACAGCCTAAGCCTCCCTATCCTGCCACCTAATTGCAAGACAAAGAGGGTTTTAAGCAGGGTCAGGACACGGTTACTTATAAAAAGGGTGAGTGGGCAGCCACATGGGAGGTGGGCTGGCAGGAACTTGTTGGGAGGCTGTTGTGATAATCCCGGTGTGAGGCTGTAATGACTGAGAGGAGGGGCCAGACTGAGGACCTATTTAAGAGGCTGAATGAACAGAACATCCTGGGTGTGAGGGAGTTGTAGGAAGGATGTCCAGGTGTGGACGGAGTTGTCATTAACAGAAAGAGGAACAGGTTGGCAGGGATGTGTTAGGACACAACAACCTTATCATCATGGTGCTTGCATTTTTTATTGGCCAGAACTTTTACCTGAGTAAGGCGATGAATTTCAGCGACCACTTTCTGAGCACTGTCACCGAGGGTGGTCATGGAATATTTGGCAGCAGATATAGCTTGGGTAAGTTGTGTCCTTCCATTGATTTTATTTTATTATTTTTTATAAGTACATTACTATTAACATTGGTATAATAGATACTATTTATTTGTTTACTAGAGGCCTGGTGCACGAAATTTGTACACTGAGGGGAGGAGGGAGTGATTGGGGCCGGGGAGGGATGTGGGAGGTTGGCCATCCAGAGAGGGACTGTGGGAGGGCTCTAGAGCGTTTCGCCCAGTCCCGATTGGCTGGACCCCAGCAGCAAGCTAACCTACTGGTCGGAGCATCTTCCCCCTGGTGGTCAATGTATGTCATAGTGAGCAGTTGAGTGGTCTTAGCATATAATTAGCATATTAGGCTTTTATTATATAGGATTTGTAAATATATTTTATTGATTTCAGAGAGGAAGGGAGAGGGAAAGTGATAGAAACATCAATGATGAGAGAGAATCATTAATTGCCTGCTTTCTGCATGTCCCCTACTGGGGATTGAGCCCGCAACCTGGGCATGTGCCCTTGACTGGAATCAAACCAGGGTCCCCTCAGTCTGCAGGCCGATGCTCTATTCACTGAGCCAAACCAGCTAGTGTCCTTCCATTGATTTTAAAGCCATTGACCAGGAACATACTGACCTGGCAAGGATGGCAGAATTGCTTAGAATTTGCCAGCCCGACCATATATCTTACTTTCATGTGCCAGCCATTTTATTTCTCTGGCTTCCCTGAAGGCAGGGGTGAGAAGTCCTTTTGAAGTCTTTCACAGGCTTGGGGAGATAAACAGGGCTGGAGTGCTATTTGTAGACTAAAACTGTAGTCATTTCTATTCCCCTTCTCCCTCCCTTCTCCCATCCTCTCTGGTCCTGGGTTGAGATGAATGGCTACCAGAATCCTTCATACCAGATTTAATCAAACAGAAATTTCTACAAAATCTGTTTTATCCTCTTGAGGGGCATGGCACTAGACTCTAGTTCTATACTTGTAGGGAGAGGCTGGAGGGGCATCATTTTGATCTATAATTCTTTGTCATTACAGTGAGCGACTACTGCCACAGTTCCTCAGATACCACTGAAAAAATCAAGAGGACGAAGACTTTCAAGACCAGAACATTTCAAGAAAGGAAGGAGCAGCTTACAGTATGTGTATCCCTTGGTCCTTAACAGATGTCTTCTTTGGCCTGTCTACTTAATGTTTTATTTCGAGATTTTTTTGTTTAATGGAATTTTTTTTTTTCATTTTTTGTTCCTTTTTTCATGACAATTTGTATTGATTTTTTGGAATCCTTTAAAATATCTCAAGATGATTAATTAGAATTATTTAAAAATTCTCATCAGTGTCCTGAATCACCTCTGCTTCCTCTGGTGTCAGTTCTGTGGGCCCATCTTTCTCGTTCTTATTTTTGGTTTGTTTCAAATGTGATGATCCTTGGTTGTCTGGTCACATTAACAAATGAAGAGCTAGTTTGATTCTCACAAGCTCCTGGCATGGGTGCCCAGCATGGGTGGGTGGATGGGCATACTTGGGGCAGACTTCCCTGGAGGGTTGTGGGCAGGGGCAGGAGAAAGTACAAGAAGGCCTTTCCTCTGGTGAGGAGGGTGGTGCTGCAAAGTACACCGGTGTGAGCTGTCTTTCAGACCCTTCCCTATGTCTGTCATAGAGGTTGGGGCTCTGCCCTTCTTGGGCCCCAGTGCTCCCACAAGGTGCCTGTGAGGCAAATCATGAACTCTCTGGAAAATAGCTATCAGGGTTTAAGCAGAGAGCAAAAGCTTCCTTTCCTTGCATTGGAGAGGAGGACACTAGTCATCTCAGCTATTTATAATAAAGCTCTCTAATGACACACTCATGATGCGGCCCAACACTCAGTTTCTACCCTCCTTGTTGATTAACTTGGAGCATCCGCGGGGCTCCCTGAAGAAAGCACACTCACCCTGGTTTTCTCTTTGGTTAGATTTCCTTGTCAGTCAGATCCCATCAACTTTCAATCTCTGGATTCCTCACCATTTCTGATCCACTGATGGCATCCTTTCAGAGTTTCCACAGCTGATAGAGTTTAAATAATTTCAGCAGGAGCTTTGCAGAAAGAAAGAGTGGGTGTCCTTGCTCTGTCCACCACTTCACCTTGTAGTCAGTCCTCTGGCTGCAGCAGAGAACAGAGGTACTTGGCAACAAGCCCAGAGCTGGGTCTCCAGCTGGCAATAGGAATGGACACAGTATCAGTCATGCCCTCCAACTTTCAGTTAAGCCAGGCCTGCAGGGTCCTCAGGACATATATACCCGCCGCCTAACTTGCATTGTGATTCCTCTGGAGGCAGGGACTCTGTTCTTCATCTTGTGTCATAAACACTAATAAATTTGGGAAGAATACCTGAGAATTGTTGTAAACTTAATTGCTTATGATTCCTTGTACTCTACCTTCTCCCAGTTTGAAATATTGTCAGTAAGTATAAGAAAAGTATAGAATTCCGTAAACTTCATAACAATTTTACCATTTTGGAAATTCTAGTCACTTATTCTGTACATGATCTGAATCCCCCAGTGTTATATGCCTTTATCTTTGCATTCTCATTTAGGGAACAAGTGACAGAAGCTATACCATCTGTTCATTCATTCAGTGATTACTTTTGAGCACATCTATTCTAGGTGCAGTTCTAGGTGTTGACAATAAACAAAAGCCATAAAGCTCTCAGACCTCATGAAGTTGACATTCTAGTACATTTTTTCCATAAGGAATGGAATTCAATATAAACAACTGCCCCTGCCCTCCGATGGGTTAGAGCACCTTGTTCTGAGCTATTCACTGGGAGGACACAGGGTGAACCTTGCATCTTCTTCCAAAAGGCTCAGAGGCCCTGGCCTGTATCCTCATCTCCATGGCTTCCAGGGAGCCAGGGAGGGGTGGTATTACTTCCGCTTAATAAACTGGGAAGTGGTGGTCCCGGAATTACTCCATAGTCACCCCTGGTGGGATCCAGTGGCAGAAACCTACTAGAGGTAATGTCTCCTGCTTTCTAGACTGCTTCATTTAGTCTTCCAGTAGCCAGCATTTGCAATCCTTTCTCTATAAGGAAAGATGATATAAAGATAAATTTCATTGTATTTTGAAACTATAATGAAAATAAAATCCTCAGATTTCTGATGATAGGTAGATGGCAGGTTATTTTCCCCCCAAGCAAGAGGTTGACTTTGTTGGTTCACTCACACCTCAGGTGAGCATGTATTGTGAGCTCTCATACTTATGCTGACTTTGAGCACTTTATAACAGCATGCAAAGTAAATTTTAGGATTCAACTGGTTGCTTTTCCTAGAAATAGTCTTAATAAAACTAGTGTGGTGTTTCTTGGTTTTGGTGAGATTTCTCCTTGCATCCCTGTCCTTAATAATGTAAAACAATGTGAGTGTGGTGTCCTTCATCAAGGCAGTGTTTCAAAGACCAGAAAAATGTACATTAGGTGTATTTATCAGTGCTGCTGGCTGTTGGGGACCCCCCCCCCCACACACACACATCATACTCATGCTCCCCTGTCCCTGGGGCTCAGAACTTAACCCTGGAGAGGAAACATTTACCTCAAGGGTTGAGCCTGGGTAAGAGGGACTTGACAGTAAAAGTATTTTGCGGCGGTGGAAATGACCACATTCTGTAATGCTGCAGCCCGAAAACAGGCTCCTGCTGAAGGAAGTCGGACCGACAGGGGAAGGAAGAGTCTCTGTGATTGAACAGTTGCTTGATGAAGTAAGTGCAACCGAAGAGCAAGTCTCCCTGGGGGTCCCAGCCCATGTTTCATCTCTATCTCTTTCAGATGGAAGTTCTGTTCAATGTTGTGACTATCACAGGGCCAGTTAAATTTTTTAATGTTGGGAACAGATTAAATGGCGAGTCCAAAGCTTTACATGAATTGTTGTTACCTGTTGCTAGCTTTTATGACAAAGGAAATAGGCAGAGGAGCTATGTGCATATGAGCCCAAATAACGTGCATGAAGGTGGACAGAATCCCTGGTCTGTGAGATCCCATGTGACCGTCATGTTTCCTAAAGAAGCAAGGTTGTCTGGGTGCCTACTCCTCCCGATGTGGAAATAGAAGTTTTACCACCTGAGTGACATAGCAGCTCTGTCTGTTCTTTGTTGGGTCTCGGGGGTTCCTGATTCCCTTCTCTGTGGATTTAAAGCTGTTTAGTTTCATCAAGGATGTTTGTTAGTGACTAAGAAGGTGATTAGATGCTCCTGGGTGCAGGGTTTTGTGGCAGGCTTGTCCTTTTCCATGTGCTGCAGGGAGCAGATCCCAACTGCAGTGACAATGAAGACCGACCCGTTATTACCGTGGCCGTGATCAATAGGCACCATGAAGCAATCCCAGTCCTCGTGCAGAGAGGAGCAGACCTCGAGCGGCCGTGGGGACCGTAAGTGAGACACAATGGAGAGAGTTCTGGCGCCATGCGGCAGCCAGCCGGTACCTTAAGCTCTGCTGCAGCAGGATCAGCTACATGCATGCCATGTGTAATTTCATCCACTTAGGCACCATCCGCACCCATTGTGGCCTTAGTGAGAGACTCAACCGCTCAGATTTTCTAAATCTGGATAGAACGAAATCTTCAAAATGGACCTTTGGATTGCCTAAATCTTAGTAGCTTTTATAAAGGATGGTAAATTTTGTTAATTATGACTTTATGCTATCGTGGGGCTGGCAGGTTCTTAGTGCTTAGGATGTGAAGCAATGTTTTCGTCATGATCTGAATTGTTAGAGCCCGTAAAAGAAGAGAGCCCCACAGGAATATACCCATGAAGTTAATGCACAAAGAAAACGATACACAGTTGTCTCCCATGTTAACTTCATTGGGGAGGAGACGGGTCCATCTGAGTTCACCACATAATCTCCTGGTGCCTTGGTTTCTCCAGCTGTGAAGCAGGACAGAGTGATACCAAATCATGTGTGATGACTTTGTTACCTACTGTCCTAGTCTTGGTGCTGTCCTGCCTCTTGACCTCTCCCAGCCTGTGTTCCTGTTGTTGTCTTGCAAATAGTAGGAAACCTGGGCTGGAAAGTTCCTTAAGTATGGGTCCTTCCTGTTAACTGCCTATCCTGCTGACCAAGCTGTTGAACTAGAAGTCTCGAGGGGCATCCCAGGTGTCTAACACTACTGCCTCCTGAATTATTATTAAGACAGGGTCGAAGCCCAGGTCAGGGAATCATACTGCTGAGTACCTCCAGCCAGCATAGGGGACAAAAGTTCAGCAGTTTTGCTTCTCTTTTTCTCTGTTTCAAAATTTCTTCTAGTGTTTTTATTCAAAATATATCCCTCTTAATTTTTTGATGTGCATTTTTATTAGTCTTTGCCCGAAAAGACAGCTATACTATACCAGTAGGCATGACCCCATTTTTAGTTTTATTTTATAGCAGGGTTTTGGCACATTGGTGTAAACATTTGATGGATGGGGTTTACTTTCTTAAGTTTTCTTAGGGTTCACATTCATCATACTCTGTCAACTTCTTTATTCCACACTTGTATCATCATGAGCAATAAAAATACTACTACCTTGTTTTGTGTTAAGGTGTAGTTTATATTTGTATAATTCAGATAATCTTATAGCATTTAAGTATGTTATGGTTAATACAAAAATATATTGAGCACATTTTGAGCTGATGCTGAAGCCTGATGAGCCCTAGCTTTATGAAAAACCCAGCTAAGAGGATGAAACTATTCTGGATGAGCAACAGATTCACTGGTTTTCTTTGGTATTTCTTCAGTTTCTATTTTTGCTTCATCACCATTTGAACCCACCATGTCATTTATCCATGTGATCTCATTGCATTTCTACTAAATCTGTGGTCATGCCATCTGTCTCAGGGGTGTATAATAGCCCTTTGTCATTCTTACTGCATGCTCCTGGGTACTATTAGCAGAATTTAGCTCACATGGGGAGGAGGGAGGAAAGCTAGACTGAATGCCTTCCCCCTAAATAGAGCTCAGAGACCTCTTCTTTTCAGTTTATGCCTTTAGAGGAAAGCAGATTTTTCCACTGGAAGCCAAATCATGCAAGTCTGGTTTATATTTGTTGGTTTGAAGTATTTAGGCCTAGGTCAGCCTGCCCTCTGACCCCCGACTGGACCTCTGTGGATCTAGGAACATGACCTCAAGTTTCCAGTCACCCTACTGCTCTTCAGGTGTAAGCCAGACTGAGACCTGGCTGTCCTGGAGAAGAGGCCAGTGAGTTGTCCTCAGCACACCCGGATTGAAATGCACCTTCCCTCCCAGGCATGTTTGCTAGTGGAGAGAAGCAGCCCCGTTTGCTTCCACATGAAGTCACTTCCATTAAGGAGGTTGGCAGGTAGCAGAAGCTGTCCCTAGTGTTTCTGTTTACCATGTTTGTGTCATTTCTATCAGAATAAACTCATATTCAACAGGAAGGAAAAGGCCAGGTACACATCCTCCACCAAAGCTGATACCTCTTCGCAGACTTCAAACACAGACTCAAGGTCTCACTGGGAGAAGGACACAGAGGAGTGTTGTTTGCTTTGGACAACAGTTGCCCTTCTTCACGGGAGTTTCAGACAATTAATGTCTAAGATCTGCTTCAGGTGAAGAAAATGCAACCCACAGTCTACTTCTTAGAGGTTCAGCTGTGGAGATTTGTTCTGTTAGGTAATTCAAGATTTACAAAGAGAATGTACTTTAATCCACTATGATGCTTAGATTTGAATAAACAATTTGAGTTGTTTATTCGTTAAGAGTAAAAATTCTTTAAAATATGAATTCCAGGAACACCAAGGTATAACTACTGTACAAAACATGTTCTTTAGGTCTGATGAGAGAACTCTGCTATTCAGAGGAACAAACTCACAAACTACTCTGAAGCATGGGGTTCTGACGAGGTGTATTCCATCTAACACACCTTCCATATATTTATTTTATTTTATTTTTCTATTTTTCCTTTTCTACCTCCTCCCTCCCCACCTACTTTGAATTAAGTTGTTTGATGAGCAGTATACAAAATTAGAATTGGCAAAGTCACAATTCATCATTTCCCAAAACTAAACTGTAAATAGAATACACACACTCTGCTCTCAGATTGGGGAGAGTTGTGAAGAAAGATGATCATATGTCTACTTAGGAAATGTGGTGACTCCATCGGCATATCTAAGTTCAAATGGTAAGTGTTTTATAAAGACCCAAGGAACCTGAGGGGTGACGTGGCAAACAGTTCAGCCATAAGCTACTGGGGAGAAGGAAAGCTGAAAGACACAGAGGAGATTGGTGTCACTGGTGTGACTGAGATATCCTTTGTCAATGCTCCTATCGCATGCTGTGTACCCCTCTGCCTGCATTTACAACTGGTACCCTGAGCTCCTGGAGAGAGGACCCTGGCCCTGGCACAAATGGGGACATCAGGCTGGCATTCGAATGTGTGCTGAGTAGATGAACAAATGATCAGAATGACTGAGAGCCAGGCAGAGGAAACCTAATAGACTGCATGAAAAGTGTAAATGTAGAAGGTGATCACTGGAACTTCTGCTCTTGGAGAGAGAGCACATAGACTCCTCTGTGGTGACAGGGGACAAGGTAGAGCAGAAGAGAGCAAAATGTAGAGAAAAACGAGCATATTTTTCTTGCTAGGTCTTTATATCCATAAAAAAGAGATAATACTTATTGTCATAGAATTGGTTGGAGGAGAGAATGAGACCATGTGTTTATAGTTGCTATATGAAGAACCTAATAATTGGACATTAATAAATGGTAGCAGGCTTTGAATGGAAAATATGGACCACACAATAAAACCCAGGGTGAAAGGTGTTAGAACTGGTTAATACTATTTGAGTTAGTTTAAGTTTTATTACTCTTAATAGATATCACCAAGTCTTCCTAGGCCCGAGTTTTCATAATTAAGAAAGGGCATGTTATAATCTTATAATATATCAAATTCTGAGAAGTTGGACTTGCTAAGAGCTTCTCATAATTTAATGCACATATGACTCACCCAAAGATCTTGTTAAAATGCATATACAGTTGATCCAGGAGGATGCCACTGGTCCAGCTACCATAGTTCGAGTAGTGAGGATATAGAGACTGTTCTTAACACCTTGTGGATCAGTACTTTTATTGCTAGCTTTACCCAGTGGCCAGAGAAGTTTCTATCAAACAAGTACAAAAAACATTTTACATAAATGTTAAAGGCACGCTTTAAAATTAAATACCCATTATTCATTACATGTTCTTACAAGCTAATATCTTTTTTTAAAGGATATTTTATTGATTTTTTACAGAGAGGAGAGGGAGAGTTAGAAATGTTAATCAGCTGCCTCTGGGCAGATCCTACTGGGGATGTGCCTGCAACCAAGGTACATGGCCTTGACTGGAATCAAACCTGGGACCCTTCATCCGCAGACCGACTCTCTATCCACCGAGCCAAACCGATTAGGGCACAAGCTAATATCTTTTTAAAGTATGATTGGCCACAAGCCTTAGAACAGAAAACATGAGAATTCTCGTAATCCATCTGCAATGTGTTAATATGAATTGAGCTTTTAAGAGACAGCCCAACATGGCACTTGGTAAGGAAATGGCCTCATAATGCTGGTGGACACTACAGATTTCCCCCTGTACCTGAGAGGTCAGTTATATTGACCTGATAAAAATAATGATGATGATGATGATATCATCAACACCACTACCAACAATATGAAGGCTGATCCCCAAAACAGTTGCTTGAAGAAACTGTATAGAACCAATGGGCAAACCTTTGGAAATTCTGGCATAAGGCACATTGCTTTGACACTTCCATCTATTGCCTCTGGAATAATAAGGGAAAAAAACACCATTCAGATTTTCTTGACACCAGGAGCCTTGGCCAAATAAGTTATTTAAGTAACAAATCATGTGCATGATAAGATTTAAAACCAGATAAGATCTCGAACCATTAGGGTGTTTGATGCTTTTGGAGTGCTGTTGCAGTGAAAATCAGTGAAAGTACTCAGTTTCTTATTTACTTTGGAAAATGGAGAGCCATCTATTTAAGTGGACAGTTCATATTCTGGTGCCCAAATCAGAGGATTACCCTTTCACATCTGTATGGGGAGGGTCATGGTTATATTTACCTGAAATTCTTGCAACTTATATAGGCTTCAATCTTGGAGGCAATACTTCTTCCTTTAATTGGTCTTTTCATTCTTTTCATGGATGTATTCATTTCACTAGTGATTATTGAGCACCTATTATGTGCCAGTCACCTTATAGGTAATGGAGATACAGCAGTGATGAAGACATAATTCCTTCCCTCGTGGAGTTTACAGTTTAGTGGAGGAGACAGACAATAAACAGGTAAATGAATAAGTAATTTTGGAGAATAAGTGCTCCAAAGATAATAAAGCCAGGTAGAAGAATAGAGGGTGTGGTCAGGAAAGGACCCAAATCTACCCCCTTGGACCAGAGAAACAGAATCAGTCTGGAATAGACTTGCTTTAGGTGCAGAGGACTATTGGAGAGGTTGTTGCAAAGTGAGATTTCCTTATTTATGATTAGTCTGACAGGACGATTTTTAAAAATATGTTTTTATTGACTTCAGAGAGAGGAAGGGAAAGGAAGAAAGAGAGAGAAACATCAATGATGAGAGAGAATCATTGATCGGCTACCTCCTGCACACCTCCTACTGGAGATCAAGCCTACAACCTGGGCATGTGCCCTGACGTGGAATTGAACTGTGACCTCCTAGTTTATGGGTCCATGCTAAACCACTAAGCCACACCATCTGGGCTGGCAGAAAGATTTAAAGAATTTGTATTTGTTTATTGAAAACAATTCTTACACGGCAAATATTTTTTTAATTTTATCGAAGTAAGACATGCACATGATTGAAAAGTCAAATCTTACAGAAGGGATTAGCAGTCCTCTTCTGCCCTCATTTCTTTTTTGTTGTTTTTGCTGAATTTATTTTTTAATTTTTATCTTTTTTTGTTGAGAGTATTACAAATGTCCTCCCTTTTATCCCCAGTGTGCCCTCCACCCAGCACCCTGCCCTAGGCCTTTACCGCTCTGTTTTCTGTGTTTATGGGCAATGCATCTATGCATATAAATTCCTTGGTTAATCTTTTCCTGCCCCCTGCCCTCTTCCCTCTGAGTTTGTTCCATGTTTCCATGCCTCAGGTTCTATTTTATTCATCAGTTTATTTTCTTTGTTAGATTCCATGTATAAGTGAGATCATGTGATACTTGTCTTTCATTGACTGGAAAGCTGTGGTATATTTACACAAGGGAATACTATGCAGCTGTAAAAAAGAAGAATCTATTACTCTTTGAGACAGCATGGAGGGACCTGGAGATTATTATGTAAATGAAATATCATGTCCTCACTTCTTAATCCCCATTTCTTGTCCTCAGGGACAACTACATTTTGTTGTTGTTTAGATATATGTTTTTTTATTTCAGAGAGGAAGGGAGAGGGTGTGAGAGATAGAACCATCAATGATGAGAGAGAATCATTGATTGGCTGCCTCCTACATCCCCCTACTGGGGATTGAGCCTGCAACCTGGGCAAGTGCCCTTGATAGGAATTGAACCCAGGACCCTTCAAGTCCACAGGCCAATGTTCTATCCACATAGCCAAACTGGCTAGAGCTACATTCAAATATTTTTTAATTCTCCTGGGAGTCAACTACGTCTGCCATTAAATAATATGCTTAAACTGATAATTCCTGATTTATCATGCTTAAGTATTGTCTATTGACTCTTGCCATGCCAGACAATGATTTGGCTCACTGACCCCCACATGATTATTTTTATCCTGGTATTCATGTTTTAATCATTCTATTACTATTTTTGGTTCTTTTATAAATTCCTGCTATAAATAATGTTCCTAAACTCATATTTTGATTGCTATCCTTTTTAGATTTATTTTAGAGACAGGGGTGGGGGGAGGAGAGAAGGGAGGAGAGAGAGAGAGAGAGAGAGAGAGAGAGAGAGAGAGAGAGAGAGAGAGATTTGTTGTCCCACTCATTTATGCATTCATTGGTTGATTCTTATATGTGCCCTGATCAGGGATTAAACCCACAACCTTGGCATATCAGGGTGATGTTCTAACCAACTGAGCTACCCGGCCAGGGCCTTGACCATTATCTTTCAATGGTATCTCTTGACTGCCTTGTATATAAATGCATATAACTGTATATTACTGCCCCCTACCTTTACCCCTACCTCTTCTTCCCCTTCCATCTCACAATTACTATTTTATTTCTATTATTATTTTTACAAGGCTGATCACAGTTATATTCGCTCATGTTAACATAATGAAGACTTCTATTCCTTGTGATTAGATATCCTAATTATAATTTATTCCAATCATTGATTTCAATAGTTGAGAAGCACAAAGAACAATTGTATTGTAATAGCTATATAATTATTGTTCATTGAAGAATTAAGAGGTATGTTGTGATTACATTTTCTTTTTTGTGGATTTGAGATAATGACCCTAGGCCACTCAAAATAAAATTTTCATACCAGAAATGCCAATTGATTCTCTTTACACACCACAAATTATTCAAAATCCTGTCGCATTTCATATTCTTTCATAAACTATGACTAATACATAACTTTTGTATATTTGATTTTCCTGGAATTTATGATTGCCTTTGTTTTTTTTCAGGTTTGAAAAAGAACATAGCTTTACCAAATTCATAATCCTGTCTGACTTCTTACTTTTTCAGTGTTGTTCTTCTTATAGATATTCTTCTTGGAGTACATTTCCTATTTGGATTTTGCCTGATAGCTTTCTAGCCCTGCTGTACAATGGTTATTGTGGGATTTTTATTTTATTGGAATTCACCTGTAGTTATTGTTCACATTTTCCTCTTTCTTGCTTTTGACCTTTGTCAGGATAAAGTGTGGCCTCAGGTAACTTTTTCAGAAAGGGTGTGTAGAAATAACTTTCTGAGTCCTCAAATGGCCTAAAAATGGCTTTTTTGTCTTCACTCTTGATTAATACTTTGACTACTGTTAATTTGTATTCAAAATAAAGTTTCCTCAAGTCTTAGAAAGCCTTGCTCTCTTACTTTCTAGAAGCATTTATCCTTGGTGTTCAGAAATTTCACAAGGGTGTCTTTATTTCATGTGCCATTTTTCATTCACCCAGTTAGCCCTTTTAGTCTAAAAAGTCATGTTTTTCTTCAGTTCAAGGGAGATTTCTTTTATCTCTCCATTTTTTCTGTTCTCTCCTTCTAGAACTCCTATTAGTTTGATGGTGGACCTCTTGAACATATATATATATATATATATATATATATATATATATATATACACACACACACACACACATATATATATATGTTTCCCATGTTTTTATCTCCCTTTTTCTCTTTTTCTAAGAGATTTTCTTAACCCTCCTGTTTAATACTTTTGATTTCAACAATCATATGTTTACTTTCTAAGAGCTACCGTTTGTTCTTATTGTTTCTTCTTCCTTTTTTTCTTGGCTGAAAACAACATATTTATTATTTTAAAGTTCCAGAGACCAGAAGTCTGAAATCAAGGTGTCAGAAGGTCATATTTTCTCTGAAGGCTCCAGCGAAGAATTCTCCTTGCCTTCTCCTAGCTTCTCGTAGTTCCCAGCAACCCTTGGTATTCCTTGGCTTGTAGCTGCATCACTCTAATCTCTTCCTTTGTCATCACATGGTTGTTTTCCTTCTGTCTCCCTGTGTCTCTTCTTCATGGCCTCATGTTTTTGTCTAATATTATCTTCAATCATTCTGAGGATACCAATTAGATTTCGTCCTTTAAAAATTGATGTTGCATGTTTTGGGTTTTCTCAGATGTCTGTGATCCTTTGTTATCTATCCATATTAAAATGGGGAATATGCTAAATGAGTGGGATTATGTGTACTTGAGAGGAGTTTGTCAACTGGGGAATTTTGGGGGTAGATGAAGCTGCTCTCAGATGCAGACAAGTGGGCATGGTAATTGCTTACCTAATTTTTTTTTGGAGGCACCATTTATCTTTTTCAGAGACAAAGCCACCATATTTTTCTTTCTTTGGGATAAATTGATGGCTACAGGTATTTTGGCAGGTGCAGGGGATGGAGTGGTGGTATCAGGGGAAAGAGCAGGTCTGGGAGAATGCAGAACTTCCATTGTTCATCCCCATTCTAGTCCAGTCATGACTCCCATGTACCATCACTCCTGCCATCTCTGATCAGGATCCTTTCATGAGTTCTAGAGTGCAGGTATCACCCCATCCTCCATTTCAGGCATCCACTGCTCTCTCCGGGCCAAACCTGGCCAGGCAAGGTGGAGAGACAGTCTGGCGTGCAGCAAAATATGCTCTGTCTCACCTTTAGAGCATGCTCTGTGGGTTCTAAGGTTGGTGTTTATTTTCATAGCCTACTAACCCAACTCACTGAAGCCAAAGTCATTTTCTTACACAAGAATAGGAGCCTCCGCCCAGCCTGTGTTGCTCAGTGGTTGAGTGCCTACCTTTGAACCAGAGGTCATGGTTTGATTCCTGGTCAGGGCACGTGCCTGGGTTGCAGGCTTGATCCCCAGTAGCAGGTGTGCAGGAGGCAGCTGATCAGTAATTCTGTCATTATTGATGTTTCTATCTCTCCCTCTCCTTTCCTCTCTGAAATCAATATATATACATGTTTAAAAGAAATAGTAGCTTCAGCCCTGAAAGGTTATTACCATATAGACCAATGGCCGCCAACCTTTCGGACCTCATTGGCTACCAGTTGTCCATGGACCGCCAGTTGGCGACCGCTGATATAGACAATGCCCAAGAGGTCCAAGCCAGTGGTGAGACTGTGTCTAATATGTTCCCTAAACTCTGGGAGGAAATGTACTAAAATAGTGTTTATTAGCAGTTGTTAACTCACCTACAAACCACATCATTGTGGGGTTTCTCACTTTAAGATGTGAATGTGTCAGATAAGTTTTTAAAAATACATAATAAAAAATGAATGTGTCCATAGACATTTCACTTTCTACCTCACATCACAACTTAGCTTCCATCACAATATTTCTCCAAGGGGAACGGCAGTGAGGGGAGACTCAAGAGATGATCTCAGTCTGATAAAGAGGTCAGTGGGTGAAACCAAGGCCCCTTTGGTCATGTGCTCCCTCTCCCGTTTTTTTAGCCCAGGGTGATTTTTCTCTCCAAACAGGTACCAAAATACAGCTCTTCATGAAGCAACTCTGCTTGGCATGGCAGGAAGGGAGTGTATCGCTGCTTTACTGGGGTAAGTTCCCTGGCCGCTTGGGGAGACTTTTGAGGGCCACAATGCTCCCCCTGCTGACCTGAGGTGATTTCAGAGGCCCCTGGTGCCTGAATATATAGTTAATCCAGTGAATGGGGACCACCACTCACCATATGGCTTCTGGGACTAGTAGCTTTTTAAAAATATATTTTTATTGATTTCAGAGAGGAAGGGAGAGGGAGAGATAGAAACATCAATGCTGAGAATCATTGATCGGTTGCCTCCTGCATGCCCCCTACTGGGGATCACGCCCGCAACCCGAGCATGTGCCCTTGACTGGAATCGAACCCCGGGACCCTTCACTCCACAGGCCGATGCTCTATTCATTGAGCCAAACCAGCTAGGGCCACTAGGAGCTTTTAAACACACAATTAAAATGTTGCCCACCTCTTAAGCACCTTTAGTTGTAGGACTTCGATGCAATGGGGACCAAGAGCCAGGATTGGCAATTGAACGGCTGAAATCAGAAAGTCCCTCAAAAGGTTTCACCCTTTTAAGAGCCACCCTTGAGGCTGAGGGTCAGGGTAGCCTCACGGGGACAGAATTGGGAAGGTGGGGCCAGAAGGTTCCCAGATTAGCCTCCGTGTCAGGGAAGAGCCAGGCGCTCAGGTCCAAGTGCCTATGTCCTTCAGTTCACCCCCATTCCTTTCCCAGATGCAATGCAAGCATCCGAAAGAAGAATATTAGAGGCCACACCCCCCGTGACCTGGCTCTGACCATTGGGGATGACCTCATCACCTCGCTCTTTGCTGCTAAGCTGGGCCTTGATGACTATTAGACGCTAGGGCCCCCACGGAGCTTCACTTAAAGAAACCATCCAGCTCTGACGGTTCTTTGCTCGTTTCCTTCTGAAATGTGTATTTGAGGTTTGGTAATTGTGCTTAAGATGAACTCATATGTTTTTGTCTTTTAATTATATGACAGTGTAAGCATGGGTATTTCCTAATGTGATGGTGATGAACTTGATGCATGTCTTATTGCCGCTTGTTTTAGAATTTCTTTTCCAATAGATAATTGCACAAAGTTCAAAGCTAAAAAGCATAAAGTATTGTGTAGTGAAAAATCTGCTTCCCATCCCTGTCCCTCAGCCACCCACGTCCCCTCCTCAGAGGTAGCCAGTGGTAGTGTCAATGTGTCTTTCCAGAAATAGTATAGGATTGTGTAAACTGTGTGTGCAGTGTATGCATGTGCAGGTGTATAAAGTAGGCATGGATACAAATATAGATAACAAACACATATGTTATCTCCCCTCTTGTGAGACAAGTAGTAGTGAACTACACACTGTCCCATCTTGTTCTTTTGCTTAATGTGTCTTGTAGGTGGTTCCAAATTAGCATATAAAGACTGAATTTATTTAAAAATGTTTTTCTTTTTTTAATATATCTTTTATTGTTGATGGTATTACAGATACTCCCATTTCCCCCCTCTTTTACATCCCTTCTTCCAGACCCTACTCACCCCCATGTCTTCAGTACCCTATTGCCTATGTCCATGGGCTATGCATATACATAAGTTCTTTGGTTTATCTCTTCTCATCCTCCCCAACCCCACATTGAGGTATATCAGTCTGTTCCTTAGCTCTATGCTTTGGGTCTTATTTTGTTGGTCAATTCATTTTGTCCATTAGATTCCACAAATAAGTGAGATCATGTGATATTTGTCTTTCTCAGATTGCCTGATTAAACATGTTTTGTGTGTGTGTGTGTTGAACTCGTGGATATTCCTATTGTTATGGCTTGTAATTTGGTGACAACTAAGGTTTAAATAAAGTACTTGCATGAATGCCTAAGTTTGACTTATTGCTTTTTTCAGAATGTTATTTCAGTCTTTGGTGATTGAATCGCAGAGTCCCTAAATTGTTTCGTTTAATGCATATAAGAATATTCATTAATATAAAATAACTAACTTAGCACAATAAATAACAGAC
Source organism: Murina feae (assembly GCA_004026665.1). NCBI lineage: Eukaryota > Metazoa > Chordata > Mammalia > Chiroptera > Vespertilionidae > Murina > Murina feae. Next base: position 25,485 of record PVJC01011712.1, read on the forward strand.
TTTGTAAAGTGGTTGCTATCACTACCTGCACTTTATTTCCCGGGAGCGGTGGCTGTCTATAGGGAGGACTGGCATAGTCCTTGGAATCCAAGCTCCCAGTGGAGCCGGGTGGTGCCAGCACTGTCTTCCCCTGGCACACCCTTGGCAGGCTTTGTTAGGATGCTGCAAGGATAACCAGTGTCTGCAGAGACCCATGGAATGCGATCCTCTGGTTTGGTGTCTGGGGATGGACTTTACTTAGCCCGAACCACCTCTCCCAGAGTTCTCTCTCTTTATGGATCAGTCAGGGTTGGCTGCAAGGTAAACTGCACAGGGTTCAAAATTTAGAAGGTGGCAGTGAAACAATGGCCATCACGCTTGGAAGCTGTGTTAGGGCACCAGATGCTGCTGCAGCTCATACCTCACAGGCTCTGGAGTCGACTGATGGGGACCATGGTGTGGAGTTTAAGATCATTTTCTCCAGACCTCAGGGAGTAGGGCGGGCCCTAGGACCCATGGGTTCCAGAAACGGTCATCTCATAGCTCTCGGGGGTAACTTTCATCCCCTGAGTGCAGGGACTGCGTCTTTACTGTTCTGGGTTTACCACGCTTCCTGGTGGAGGATCCCGGCTCCATCCTCTAGCAGCAAAGCACGCACCTGACACCCCACACTAGGTCTCTTTCCTTTCACTAAAACCCACAATCAGCACAAACCATCCTTGAATTTCACTCCTTCAGAATCAAACCTCATTTAAAATATGAACAAGTTGCTTAATATTTATGATGCAAGGACACAGGCTCAAATCCAGGAACATTCTGATAAAAATCCAACAGGGTTACAAAAAAACATTATATAAACCTTGAATTACATGTTTTCAGGAAAATGAAATTACTTTTCAGGCAGGGCCTTTCCAGTTTCCAATTTCATATTATCTCTTGTCCTTTATGAAGCTTCATTTGTCTTTCCCTAATGGCACTGTATCTGGGGCAGAACCACTATGTGATATTGTGTAAGGAGCTCGTTAAAGGGACTGGACTGTACGCAGTTGTGGGAGTGAGTGAGGCTGGTTGTGGGCCTGGGGCCACTGTAGCTCAGCAGGGCCCCAGTGGGGAAGAAAAGGTGGACATGAAGTGGGATAAGTGAGGACACACACACCCATAGGAGACACTCTCGCCCTTCACCATGGAGTTTGTCCTGGGCTGGGCTTTCTGGAAATAGATGCTGAGACTGTTTAGATGAGAATGTGTGCGTATTTGGGATTGACCACTTGTGAAAGGAAGAAGGGAGATTTGTGCAAAGGAAGAGGCCCATGGTGCGTCTCAGCCCTCAGCCATCCCTGGGATGGGGTGCTGGAGAAGAGGACTGCCCACACGTGCCCCTGAACCTTGGCAACTGTAGTTCAGCCACCAGGTGAGAGCCCTCCCAAGAGGGGTGTGACCTCAGGGAAGGCAGACTCTGAAGTTGTTAATGGCCAGGTGGTCTGCTCCTGACAGCCAGGCAGCCAGTCTGCCTCGAAGGGGCATCGAACAGGCATGGAGATGGGGAGTCCCCTCTGTGTGTGCCCTGCAACTGCACTGGTTCCTGACAGCCAGCACCCGGAGGCCAGGAGAGAAGCAGGACATTGCCCTTTGAGCCCCACCCTGCAGTCTCAATTTAGGCCCTGCGGTTGGTGCTCAGGGTTCCAGGTGGGATAGCCTGGCCCCTGAGACTGAATGTCCAGTGGCTGCTGGCTCAGGGTCCTCCCTGCATCTGAACCCACTGCCATTTCCTCCTGAGGCCTGATTGCTGCTTCATGCCTTCGTCCCATGTCCCCACAGGGCTCCCGTGACCTGGAATTTGCCATTCCTTCCTTACCATCAAGGTGAGTGAGTTCCCACGGGTTTATTGACCAACTGAGTACCTTATCTGTTTTTTATTGATTTGGAGATGTTCTTTATATGCTTTAGAAGCAGAGTATCTTCTAGAGCCCAGAGCAGCGCTATGTAATAGAAATGTAATACAAGCCACATACATGAGTGTAAATTTCCCAGTAGCCAAATTTAGTTTCCATGTACTCCTCAGTTACTAAAATATCAGGAATCAAAACTGTGTTAAGGATTTTTCAGCACCCATTGAAATAAATTTATTTTTTCTCATTAGAGAATTACATTGATAGTATGTTTTTGAGTCCTATCTCCTCCATTGCTGGGATAAATATAACATGTTCTTACTGAATTCCATTCCTGAGTTTCATTTCAATCTGTTTAGAGTTATGATATCTTTTCAATAAATGAAGTTGAGCTATGTGTATTATTGCTTGGAACCAGTGTAATGGTAGGCTCACACGTGAGTCTCCCTCCCACTCTCTAAAATTAAGTGGACGAAATATCTTTGGATGGACAAACAAACCCATAGGAGATGCTGGTGCCCTTAACCATGGAGCTTGTCCCAAGCTGGGCTCCCCAGAAACAGATGCTGAGACTGTTAAATGGAAGAGAATGTGTGTTTAATCGGATCAAATTCCCTGCCCACCAGGGAATTACTTCTCCAAAGAAGCCTCAGTCCTGCAAGTCTTTCAACTGGTTGACTCAGACCCCCCTAGACCGCCTAGGATGATCTCACTTCCTTAGTCAGCTGATTATGAACTTTATTATTTTTTGTTGTTAATCCTTATCCCAGCATATTTTCCCACTGATTTTTTGAAAGAATGGAAGGGAAGCAGGGAGGGGAGAGAGAGAAACATTGATGTGAGACACATCGATTGGCTGCCTCCCTAATGCTCTCAAACAGGGCCATGGATCCATCTGCAACTCAGGTGGGTGCCCTTAACTGGAAATGAACCAAAGACCCTTCAGTCCACGGCTGATGCTCTAGCCACTGAGCAAAACCGACTAGGGCTGTTACCCACTCTTTTGCCCACTACTCTGTTGATTAGTTTGAAAATGGAACCTGCTGGTGGTTAAGCACAGGCCTCACCCTCTGCCAAAACTAAAATAATGAGGGTGATAAGAACTTGATTGTTCTCTCAGGCAAAGCTGAATTCCTTCTTCCTCCCTCATTCATTTTGCCATTCATTTAAAAAATATATATTTTATTGATTTTTTTACAGAGAGGAGGGGAGAGGGATAGAGAATTAGAAAGATCAATGAGAGAGAAACATCCATCAGCTGCCTCCTGCACACTCCCTACTGGGGATGTGCCTGCAACCAAGGTACGTGCCCTGGACTGGAATCGAACCTGGGATCCTTCAGTCCACAGGCCGACGCTCTATCCGCTGAGCCAAACCGGTTAGGGCTCTGCCATTCATTTTAAAACTCCATGTCTGGTAACATTATGCAAATTTCTCTGTGATATGGACTACAGTATTTCCCTCCAGTTTGTATTTTATTTTGGCTGAAGGTGTGGGCTGCCTTGCAGAATTTATTTTTCTGTAGCCAACCTTGACCTAATTTTCATTATGGCTTTAAGGTTTTGAGTTAGTCCTAGCCCAAGCGGTTTGGCTCAGTGGATAGAGCATTGGCCTGGGGACTGAAGGGTATCGGGTTTGATTCTGGTCAAGGGGACATGCCTGAGTTTCAGGCTAGATCCCCAGTAGGGGGTGTGCAGGAGGCAGCAAATCAATGATTCTCTCATTGATGTTTCTATCTCTCCCTCTCCCTTCCTTTCTGAAAAGTATTACTCCCACATCCTTGAAATGATCCTTACCTTCAAGGCCACTTGTTTTGGCAAAACCATTGGACTGAAACACAATTGAGGAGGTAGAATTAACAATCTTTAAACATGGTTTAATATATTTAGCCTTGTAATTGGAGAACTACTGAGTGTATGGCTTAAGGAACCTAAGACAAGTCTAAGATGGAGTACTGAGGAACACGACTGTAAGTTCTAAACCCTTGTGTTATACAACTAAATAGGAAGTGTGGCTTTAAGAGTCTTATCTGTTATTAGAGGGCCAAGCACAGAACATGGTTAAAGACCATTATATTGGTAGAGTGCCATAAGGAGGTATAGTTCAGGGTCATCTAAGATGGGTGTGATTGGAGACCCCAAGCTCTGACACTAAGGAATTGTTTGGTCAAAACGGAGACTCCCTGGGACCGGAGGGCTGGGGTCAGTGTATTATTACAGAGGCTCCATAATGGGAGAAGTAGGGAGGAAAGACTGACAAAAAGCAAGAAAGGTGGTTAGGAGATGGTTTAGCAAAGACAACAATAGACATTTGAGAGCTAAGAGGACAGATGCCAGAAGGGGAGCTGTCACAGCAGCCAGTGGAAGAGGGCAGTTCCAGATGCAGGGGGACTCCAGAGGAAGCCATATTCTCTGGAAGAAACCTGGAAGGTTTCCTCCCCTCCCCTGAAATCTCTGAATACAGTTCCTCAATTTCCTATGTAAGGGACTAGACTTTCTAATAAGTACACTAGTGACTCAGTTCTTATGTCTTCCAAGGAATTGAATTCTTGTAGAACAGTGGACTTAGGAATTCAAGATTATCTGTACCAGTCCCGATTCTCTGTTCTTATAGATGAGTAAATAAATGAGGTACACAGCTAAGGTTAGGGAGTTGTAAAGAAGCAAAGTTTATTAGAATAAAAGGCCACAAAACATGAAGACTTAGTGTGAAGAAAGTAAATGAAGCCAAGTGTCCTTTGACGACTTATGGAATGCACTTTTCTACCCCATTTCATCATAGTGTAAAAATTTTGATGATTTAGTCCTCATCAGCATTTTTACTCTTAGAGAGTGTAACAGGTCAGAAGATTGCTCAACAGGTCTGTCAGCCTGGAATGGAAGTTTGTGGTAAAGAGATTTCATTCTCCTGTGTCTGTTGAGGTGAGCCTCACCCACATGTCTTGCACACCTAAGGCTTCTCCTCCTGGTGGGTCATCTGATGTAAGATAAGGTATGACTTTTGGATAAAGCCTTGGCCACATACTCTGCATACACAGGGCTTCTCTTTTGAATGTACCCACTTATGGGTGATTAAAGCTGACTTGTTGCTAAAGCCTAGTCCACATTGCTTGCACATGTAAGGCTTCTCCCTCGAGTGTTTCCTCTTGTGCCTGATGAGACCTGCCTGGTGACTAAAACCTCGCCCACACTCTCTGCACACATATGGCTTTTCCCCTGAGTGTGTCCTCTGGTGTGCAATGAGGTTTGACTTCTGGCTGAAGCCTCGCCCGCACTCCTCACACACCATAGGCTTTTCCCCTGAGTGTGTCCTCTGGTGTCTGATGAGATTTGATTGCTGGCTGAAGCCTCGCCCACAGTCCTTGCACACGATGGGCTTATCCCCTGAGTGTATGTTCTGGTGTCTGTTGAGGTGTGACTTCAGGCTAAAGCCTCGCCCACAAACCCCACACACATAAGGCTTCTCCCCGGTGTGCGTCCGCCTATGTGAGATGAGGGTTGAATTCTGGCTAAAGCTGTGCCCACACACTCCACACACATAAGGCTTTTCCTTTGAGTGTGTCCTCTGGTGGTTGACAAGGGTCGTCCTCTGCCTAAAGCATCGCCCGCAATCCTTGCAGGCATAAGGCTTCTCCCCTGAGTGCGTCCTCTGGTGTGAGATGAGGTTTGACCTATCACTGAAGCCTAATCCGCAATCACTGCACACGATGGTCTTCTCCTCTAAGTGTGTCCTCTGGTGTCTAACGACAGCTGACTTTTGGCTAAAGCCTTTCCCACACTCCCGGCACACATAGGGCTTCTCCCCCGAGTGTGTCCTCTGGTGTATGATGAGGTTTGACTTCTGACTAAAGCCTCGCCCACATTCACTGCACATATAAGGCTTTTCACCTGAGTGTGTCCTCTCGTGTATGATGAGTGTTGACTTCCGGTTAAAACCTCGTCCACACTCTCTGCACACAATAGGTTTCTCCCCCGAGTGTGCCTTCTGGTGCCTGGCAAGGCTTTTCTTTAGACTAAAGCCCTTCTCACACACCCCACACACATATGGCTTCTCCCCTGAGTGTATCCTCTGGTGACTGAGCAGGTTTGTCATCTTGCTGAAGCCCAGTCCACATTCTCCACAATTGACTGTTCCAAATCCTAACACTTCTATCCTCTTCAATAATTTGTCTGTTTCCTCAGGATTCTCCGTCTGAGCAGAGATGGCCTCTGTTTCCAGCCCTCTGATGCCAGTCTTAGAGCTGACGGGCTGCCTTTGGGGTGGCTGGGATGATGCTGTCAAAGCTCTTTTCTTTGTCTTTCCAAATGAAGGCGTGGTGCCTTCTCTCTCTTGACTTTCCACTTTATCACTCCAGCAACTTGGATCAGAGGTTTGTTGCTGCTTTTTCTGGTCCCCCTGGCACAGATCCCCTGGCTGGATGTGATTTTCTGCACACAAGCATGGGAAGATCCAGGGGGGACGACTACACAGCATGTGCTGCAGGTGTAACTTCTGACTAGAGAAACCCGGAGGGCAGAAAGCACAGAGGTGGAGCTCTGGCTTTGGTTCTCCTGCAGAGAGAAGAGTCAGAGGCAGAACTGAGACTCACGAGGGCAACCCCAGTAATTCTCATGTAGAGACTCAATTCCCTGTCCTTCAAATCCTTAAAATTTAAGTGCTACCCAAACAAGACCTTCCTTTACATGATCCTTTTCTAGCCCATCACAACATCCTCCAATTTCCACTACAATCCAGAAAACCCATTCCTGAACCTATTCTGTGTGTCACACTGTAAAAGCATCACAGGCCGTTTCAGATCGGTAAGTAGGGCCAAGATGCAACAGCTCCCCCTTCACTGCAACCATCATCTAACTCACAACCACCCACACTTATATCAAGTGGGTCCGCGAGCATTTTCAGTGACCGAGAGATCTCTAACCAGAGGACCCAAGTGGAAATGCCATGTGTTTCCCTATTTCCCTATGAAGACAGAGGGATAGATTGAGAGAACAGTCATTTAGACCGGAGAACTCCTAGTGTAAGAAGCAGCACAAAAAAAGTGACCAGAGAGATTGTGTTGCCTAAACTAGTTTTCCCACTCATTAACGAATGTTAATGAGAAGGTTTCTTGGTGCCATAATGCAGCAGGTCGACAGCAAAGGGCAACACAAACAGCCTTAAGAGATGCTCCTTGCTGGAGCTCCTGATCGGTTCAATCCCTGATAATTTCTATAATTAATATAAGTGAGTTTCCCCAGAAATCAATATAAAAGAAAATTTTTCTTCTATAGTACTTCTTAAGAAGGAGACGGCAACATTCAGAAACACAAAACGTAAGCAAATACAGTGCCACCTGCACAACACATGTTAAACGAGTTATTTAGGCTAAAGAAAAACGATACCAGATGGAAACTCAGATCTCCAGAAAGAAAAGAGGAGTATAGAAAATGGTAAATTATCTGAATTTAAAATAATTTAAAATAATTTCTTCTTGATTAAAAAAATACATATCGTATTAGGGAATTTACAATGCATGTAAGTGTAATACAAATAAGAACTATAGAATAGAGAATGTTGGGGAAAGGGGTAAACGGAACTGTGCAATTGCAGTGTTCTTACATTTTTACATAAAGCGGTAGCCATATTAAGTAGGATAGGAAAAGTTAGGGCTATATATCGTAATTCCTTAGAGCATAGGTCGGCAAACCTTTCTCAAATGGTCAGATAGCAAATAATTTTAACCTTTGAGGGTAAGAAGTATAAAATTGAGGATATTGTATACTTATGTAACTATTTAAAAATGTAAAAACTACTTTTGGCTCACAGTTTTTTAAGAATTCAATTTCAATTTCTTGGTTGGATTTTTAGCCTTCCTCTCTTTCCCTGGGCTTGCCTTATTTCTTTAGCTCACTCAGATTTTTTCCACATTCTTGCTTGATCTTTAAAAAAAAAAAAAAAGTATCGAGAAAGAGGTCTATGAATATGAAGAGAACAGAGTGAGGTAGAGAGGGAAACTCAGTAGGACGGAGAAAGACTTCTGGTGGAGGAAGACATACCAGGAAAGCTCCGTCCTAGGGTAAGGATGAAGGTCTGGAAGGGAGGCGACTGTGCCAGGAATGCAAACAGCGGCCGGGGACATGAGGCGTAAGTCTTCCCTCCCTACACCTGAGCAATGCCTCCTCTCCCCAACCCCAGGCTGCCCACACGCAGCTCTAGGATCCCTTTGCCCAGTTCCCCACTCACCTGGACACGTGGCTGGTGGGCATTTCCTCTCCTCCCTCCAGGTTTCCTTCCCTTGCTCCAGCTGGGTGATGAGCTCTGGTTTAGAAAATGGAATTCCTGCTCACAGAGAAAGAGAACAAGGTGGCTGCAGGTTACAGACTCAAGGGCCAACTCAGAAGGCAAGATGGCTGCTTCAAGCAGATCCTAAAATGCCCAGCAGGCTGTATGGGGTCCTAAGAGATGCCAGGCTTACCCAGTGAGACCAGATTGCTGTAGTTTTCCAGCATCACCTCCCTGTACAGGGACCTCTGAGCAGGGCTCAACAACATCCACTCTTCCTGGGTGAAATCCACAGCCACATCCCTGAATGCCATGTGTGCCTGTAAAACAAAACACAACCCTGCTCACCAAGGAGGCAGCCTTGCCCACGACTCCAGGTAAAGGGCAGGAGAGATACCTAAATCCTGCCTTTGACTGCGACCCTGGTGCCAATGTTCCCAAACCTTTAAACCTCTGTGGCCATCCAGCAGCAGCACTTGTGAATCTATGCATTCAAGACCGGGGGTGAGCTGCTTAGAGTACACAGGGTATCCCCCCAAAACGTATGAACACACTTTGTATAAAGGCCGTGTTCATTAAAATACATTTCGTTTTCAAAATTGGGCTATCAGCTGTTAAAGTGTATATACAGCTCTGACCAGTTTGGCTCAGTGGATAGAGCATCAGCCTGTGGACTCTAGGGTCCCGGGTTCGATTCCAGTCAAGGGCATGTACCTTAGTTGCTGGCTCACCCCCTGTGGGGAGTGTGCTGGAGGCAGCTGATCGATGTTTCGCTCTCATTGATGTTTCTAACTCTCTATCCCTCTCCTTTCCTCTCTGTAAAAAAATCAATAAAATATTTTTTTTTTAAAGTGTATATACATTTTTTTGAGATACCATGTATATGTAAAAAGAGGGTCCCTAATGCTCAGAAACTTTAAAGCTAGGCAGAGAGAAGAGCAGACAACATATAAAAATTAATAGTAAAACATACAAGACTTTCTGAGTTTTAAGAATTTAAAAAATTGAATAGCATAACCAAATGAATCAATATTGAAGCCTCTGGCCCCAGCTGGTTTGGCTCAGTAGATAGAACATCAGCCCTCAGACTGAAGGGTCCTGAGCTCGTTTCTGGTCAAGGGCACGTACCTCGGTTGCAGGCTTGATGCCTGGTCCCGGTCAGGGCTTGTGCGGGAGGCAACCAACTGTGTCTCTCTCACATCCATGTGTCTATCGCTCCCCCTCCCTTCCAGTCCCTCTAAAATTCAATGGGAAAGTATCCTCAGGTGAGGATTAACAACAACATATTGAAGCATTTGAGGGACTCAAGTTCATATACTAGTAATTCAATAACGGCTTAGACTAAACTACAACTCAGTTCTGCCCTTGAATCTCATGGCCCCTCAGCCTTCTCAGGCCTGAAAGGCCCAAGTGGGAGGTGGTGAAGGGCAGGGACTTAAATCATAATGCCTGGGTTTGGGGCCCAACTTTTCTGTCAACTGGTGCCTTAATTTTCTCACCTGTGAAATGGGGATAACAGCAAATTTACAGCCCCACACTGTCAGGGGTCCTCAAACTTTTTAAACAGGGGGCCAGTTCACTGTCCCTCAGACCGTTGGAGGGCTGGACTATAGTTAAAAAAAACAAAACACAAAACTATGAACAAATTCCTATGCACACTGCACATATCTCATTTTAAGCAGGACAGGAAGTGGCGGCAAAAACACCCGGCGGGCCAGATAAATGTCCTCGGCGGGCCGCATGTGGCCCGCGGGCCATAGTTTGAGGATGCCTGTGTGTAAATGCTTAGGGGAGACCTTCTTGGCCACTGAATCTACAAATTCATGTCTACATCCCATTCTCACCCCCCTGCCCAGTTCTACTCATACCCTTAATATTTTTTCAAAATGGAGGGCACACTGGAATACATAAATCAAGAAAGATTTCATACTAGTACCTCTGTAGGAAAGCAGGGGAGCGTGGGGGGAAGGGGAAGAGATCAACCAAAGGACTTGTATGCCATGCATATTAGCATAACCAATGGATACAGACACTTGGGGGTGAGGGCATGAGTGGGGAGGTGTGTGGGGGGCAATGGATAAGGTCACATATGTAATGCCTTAATCAATAAAGAAAAAAAAAATTTTTTTTAAAGAAAGATTTCATGAGAGAGTCCTAAGAACTTGGTCTTGAAGGATAGGCCAGAATCACAACAACAGAAAGTGCTAGGTATTCCAGACAGAGGAAGCAGAGAAGAGGACACTTGAGCAAAGGGAAGAGAGGAAGCCACAACGTGGACAGGGAGAACTACCTGGGAGGAATAAGGCACCGACAGGTAAAACACAGCACAGGTGGGGTGTAGATATCTGTAGGTTTTTAAATTATTACCATAAAATATACGAAACAAAAATTTTAATATTTTTTATCATTTTTAAATTCTTTTAATATTCTTACTGATTTCAGAGAGGAAGTGAGAGGGAGAGAGAGAGAGAAACATCAATGATGAGAGAGAATCATTAACTGGCTGTCTCCTGTATACCCACGACTGGGGATCGAGCCCAGGCGTGTGCCCTGACTGGCACATGTGTACATTATGTGTACATTTCTGGAGGATTAAGTATATTCACATTGTTGTACAACCATCACCACTATCCATCTCCAGAATTCGTTCATCATCCCACATTAAAACTCTGTAACCATTAAACAGTAACTCCCTCCTCACCCTCACACCCTGCCAACCACCATTTTCACTTCCCACCTTTAGGCTTACTAGTATACCAACCATCTAGGTGTGTGTAAGTATACTCTATAATGTTCACGCTTCTCAGGACATAGCCCCATCGTTAAGCAGTGCATGACTGTATTTATACTTTAGAAGCCCAATTTAAGAGAAGGGAGGGGGGAGAGAGACAGGCAAGAAGGTGGAGAGGAGACAGGAAGCTAGGGTAGTGCAGGAGGAGAGACAAAGGGAAGGAGGAGGAACTAAGGGATACCACTTAGGTAGAATTGAGAGGATACAACAGCCGATCAAAAGGGAAGGAGAAGAAGAAAGAGGCAAGGAAAACTCAAGAGACCCAGCCTGTACCACTGGTAGCAGCTGCAGCTATTAACCTAGATCAGGAAGACCAGAAGGAATGGGAGGAAAGAGAGGCCGAGACAGGGAAAACCAGCATGCTCCATTCCAGAAATGTCTTCCTCTCCCACTCCTGACAAGGGCTGTTCAAAGAAAAAAAAAAAAATTAAACCAGGGAAACAAATATTAATTCTGTTGGGTATAACAATAAAACTGTGGTTCCCTTAAATTAAGAAGTCCTTCTGTATTAGAGGTACCTATTGAAGTATTTAAGGTGAAATTCTAGGACAATTTGTGGCAAACCAGTCTAGCAGGGAAAAAGAGTAAGTGAGGGTACTGGATGGAAAAGGCAGAATGTTGACAACTTCACAAGCAGACAAGCTCTGAAGGGAGCAGTCTGCACAAATGCTGAGAGAAGAAATGCTGGGGCCAGGACCGGGAGGTCATGAACAAGGGCCCCAGGTCCGAAGAACAGTCCCTGTGAAAGCGGTCACTCTTACCACAGGCCTCGTTTCTGGGGCTCTGATCACTGGATGTCAAAGGTGAGCAGAGGAAACCCACCAGTTCAGGATGCAAAAGGCAAGCAGGACCCTACCTGAAGCTGGGCTGCCGGAGCCCAGGAGCCTCCCTTTGCCCACTAGGAAGTCCTCTCTGGGCAGGCGGGAGACGTAGGGGCGGCAGAACAAGAACAAAAAGATTCAGGAGCGTCACTGGAAACCCTCAAGATCCAGCAGGGTAGGGCTTCCTCTTCCTTAAAAGCATGAAGAATGGAGCTGTCGTCACATTAGAAAAGGCGGTGGGCAGCTTGCTGGGGAGAGAGCTGATCTGTGGGCTGTGAACACTGCCTGCTCAGACATGCTACTGGCGCTGACCCTGAGCTGACCCTCTCGCACCTTTGCTCTAAAAGGAAAGTTAACACCTGCCAGGCACTTAATACACACACACACACACCAGAGGCTGTTCCAGGCCCTCGTTCTTCCTTCCCAACCCAATGGAGTAGGGATTTGTTATCTTCACTTGACAGATGAGAAAACTGAGGCACAAATGAGGTCAGTCTCTTGCCCAAGGGGACACAGCTATGGAGTGACAGAGCCTGGAGGACGTGTGGCTGTGGGGGATAAGAAACCACTGTGGATTATAAGGGTTCTCAGTGTGTCATTCTGAGATGAAATCAAGAATGATTAAGAGGTGATAAGCACTGAATCTGGGTGATGGGTCTATGAAGTTCTACTTCTGTCTTAAAATTTTATGTAATAAAAAGTTAAGATGAAACTTAAAGTCCCAAAGCCCCGCTACCCCAGAGATGTGGGAATTCAAGGTTCCTGGGATCAGGGACAGTTCTCCGGATCTCTGAAAAACTTGCCCAGTGACCCCCCAATCCCACTCCTTCCAAGGCCCGAACCCAGGGGTGACCTGGGCCGATTGGAGACCCTAAGATCCCGCCAAAATAGCCATCCCAACACCTAGTCCAAGCCAGGGAACTCTGGCCAAGCCCGCCAGCCCCGCACCCCGTCTCAGCAAAGCGGAGAGGGCGGCTCGAAGTAAGACTCTCGGCCCCCACCCACCAAAACCCCAGTGGCAGCCCCCACTCCACCACCTGGGAAATGTTAGGACCCCCAGAGCCTACTTACTCAACCCCCGAAACCCAGGGACTTGCGGCATGAGAGACCCCCCCCCCCCACCACCATACCCCTATTTCGGCCCAAGGCCAAACATGCTGCAACCCACAGGAACCCTAGGACGAAAGGCCGGAGCTCAGCACCCACCATCACTGGGCTTCAAGGTTAAGCTTCGCTCACGTCGGAGCTGCGCGCCCACACCCCCCAAAAGACATCCGGCAGCGCACGGCCTGAGCCACGACAGCACGCCCCCATCACTGCCTCCTCGCCCGCCCACCGCACCGTCCTCAGCCGCAGCCCACAGCAAGCCTTTTAGACCCACCTTCCGGAGCAGGGAAGGGCACGGTGAGGCACAAGTGGTCGATCCCCTGCGCGAACGAAGAACAAGAAGTCAATCTAACCACCAGCTGGGGACCGACTCCAGCCACGCGGCCGGACTACACTACCCAGAATCCGCCACGGCGCCGGGACCACGCCCCCAGGCTGCTCGGCGCGGCCGCCTCCGAGGGAGCACTTCGGCATAATTTACTCCGGTCCCTGGAGAATAACCAGTGTGGCACTTAGATTTCCACTTTTTATTCTTCAAACCACGTTCACAGAGCATGTACACGGCCATGGGCATAGTACTCCGTTGTGCCCGACCCCTCTCTTACGCCTTCGCCTCAAAGACTACACTTCCCAGTGGCGCCCGCAGTGACTTCCGCATCCGGCCCCGCCCCTCGGCGAGCGAAAGTGACGTAGGGGAGGCTGCTTTCCCGAGTCTGGAGTTGCTGCGGGCCGAGGGGATCGGGCGGCCTCCCAGCTCCTGCTGCGGGTCACTGACCTGATGCGGTTCCTGTCCAGGTCACATGCCCTTTTAACTTCATTTACACCCAAGGCGAGAACGAAGATGGGAGAGGCGCAGCCTTCTCCCGGAGTTCATCAGAGCACGAGTCCTCAACCCAAACACTCCTCTGCCGGTGGCCCCAGACCTTTTTCCTCCTTCGGAGTCCACGAAATTATAGGCAAACTCATTTATCTCCTGGGGAAAAGGACCTCTTAAGCCATAGCGCGGGGCTGAGCCGTTGTTGGCTTGGCTCGCTGGGTCTTTTCTTTTTTTAAATGTTTTTATTGATATCAGAGAGGAATGGAGGGAGTGAGAAAGATAGAAACAGCATTGATGAGAGACTAATTCATCAGCTGCCTGCTGCACGCCCCCTAGGAGGGATCCAGTCCACAACCGGGCATGTGTCCTTAACCAGAATCAAATGGGGACCCTTCACTCCACAGGCCAAAGCTCTATTCACTGAACCCGCTAGGTCTCTCTGGGTCTTTTTTTTTTTTTTTTTTTTTGGTCTCTGAGAACTGGGCTGTGCTGCTGCCATCTAGGGACACCTCAACTGAGGTGCCGGAGAGCAATCCCCACTTAACTGGTGAGAGCATTTCCCCCTGGACACTTCTCACTTCTCTTTACGTTACACAGGAGGCTTTCTGAAACTTAGACCTCCTCTAGGAAGGCCAAGGAAATTGCTAAGTGTCCCAGAGAACCAGGAAGAGATGAGAATTTTCTAAAATTTCTTCTTAACTCTTGCAGGATGGATCCATTCCCTTCTCGCCCTCAGGCTGCCTGGTTCTCAGGGAATTTCAATTCAGCCCTTGCCCTGGATAAGTGCCCATTTTATTTAGAGCTTCTCAGGTCTCTCTCACAGTCCCACCTAGAAATTAGCTGTTAATACAGAGAAGTTCAAAGTATCAATGCAGGGACATCCATGTTTAAGTGTTCAGTGATGCTTCCTGTATGTGAAAGTCAGGGAATCACAGGATTCTGGTGATAAGAGACCAAGGAAGACTTCTAAGATGGGGGTCTTTCTGACCTCCTGTGAGGGGAATAGGGATCACAATGCCAGATATCAAACTACATTACAAAGTCATTATAATCAAAACAGCCTGGCACTGGCACAAGAACAGACATAGATCAATGGAACAGAACAGAGACCCTAGAAATTGACCACACCATTATGGTCAATTATTTGACAAAAGAGGCAAGAACATACAATGGAGTAGACAGTCTCTTCAACAAATGGTGTTGGGAAAATTGGACACGTGCAAAAAGATGAGACTAGACTGTAAGGGCGGAAGGGCGGTGCAAGCATGAAGATCTGCCAATAGGGATGCAGAGGAAATGCCCGGCTAAAGACCTTCCCTTGACCAATCAACAGGGGCCACACGCGTTACCCCACCCACTACTTCCGGCCCTGTAAATCCTCTGATTTTGCCTGAAATCGGCACTCCCTCCCCCGTCGCGCCATTGTGCGGTGGGCAAGTGGGGAGTCCAAGTTAACTTGTATAATAAAGCTCTCATGTTTTTGCAGCGGTTTTGGGGCTCACTCGTAGTCTTTGGGGGCCACGACTTCTGGGTACAACATTTGGGGGCTCGCTGGGATCCCCCAAGACCTCCGAGGGACCCCCGAACCGGAGAGCGTGATTGACCGCGGTATGTGTCTTGTCTGTCTTGTGTCTGTCTGTCTTTTTGTATGTTGTGTGAGCTCATTTTTGGAATGGTTTAAGCCTGAAAGAACCTAAGCAGACGTGCTGGTCAATAGGTTACAGGTGGGAAGCTGGTGGGGGACGCCCCACGCTTCCCAGGAAGGATCGGAATAGCCTTCCACGAATTGGGAGAGATGAGACGTGCCTCTCCACGAATTAAGATGGTAGGGACGGGAATTCCCCTCCAGGATTTCAGACTAGAGAGAAGGGCTTGCCTCTCTAGGCCTGAAATGAGACGGTCGCTCACTTCCACGGAGTTGGAGA